>JASSUY010029787.1:0-25951 GCA_032466535.1 Forpus xanthops
GTAACGGGTTCAAACTGAAACAGGGGAAATTTAGATTGGATCTGAGGAAGAAATTCTTTACTGTGAGGGTGGTGAGGGGGCTGGTTTGGTTTCGTATGTGTTTAATATTCTGGGCTTGGTCTGTGCGGTGCCACATCTGGGAGCACGAAGCCTCTGCTCTGGGGGATGGCGCTGCCTGGGCCCTGGTCCTGTGTACAGTGCTCACCGGGTTTCCATGCATCGAGCCCTCCTCTTGGCATTTCTCGTGACTGCACTTCCCTCACTAGCCTCCCTTCCTTCTTTCTTCCCTTGCTTCCTTCCTTCCTTCTTTCCTTCCCTGCTCCTTTCCTTCCTTCTTTGCTTCCTTTCTCTGTAGCTTGGAAACTACGCAGTGTTGGTTGGCTTTCAGTAGCCTTTACCTGGTGATTGTTGTACAGGGAATTGGGGGGGGGGGGGAGAAGGGAAAAAAAGGAAATAAATGACTTTGTCCTGGGATTTGGGGCTGTCCTTTCTGTCCGCACGTCTTCAAATATGAGGGTCTATTGGCAAAGCTTCCACATAGGCACAGGCATTCCCCTGATGGGGGTAACCACTGCACACACCGGTACAGGGGATGCTGAAGAGACTCTTGCCCAGCCTGGAGTCACCCTGGCAGGAACATGGGGTGAGGAAAGGCTTTTTCTTGCTGGCGCAGCATCAGTCCTCTTTATTTGCGGACTCCTAAGAAGCTTCAGGGTCACAGCTTCTCAAGCTGCACACCCCAGAGAGCTCCTCATCCAGAGCAATGGTCCCACAGTCTCCCACTGCTGGGACCTTTCCTTGCATCCCTGTCCAAGCAGCCACAATGCTCCTGTTTCTCAGGACTGTGAATGAGGAAGTTCAGAGCCCAAACTCCAACGCTCCTGAGCACACAAGGCAAACACTCGCTACAAACTGGAGAATAAAACAAGATACCACCATAAATATGACAACTTTATTAAAATATACATATGAGTACAAATTAATGATTATATGGATAAAGTTCACTGTCTGTAAACAAATATATTAAAAAAGAGCACGTCTTTTCTGTGATATAAAGTGCAGTTATGTTTCCATATTATATACAATATGTCAGCATTGTGGGGAGGGTTGGGAGGACTATGGAACTAACATCTGATTACAAGATAAAGTTCTCTGAAAAAGTATACACCTACATATTACAGAAGAAGGGCTTGGGCTGGAGCTTGTTTAGCAAACAACAATCAGCTTCCACCGCGTCAGGGCAGGGCTCACGATAAATTAGGAGAGAGGCACTAACCCCTTGGTGAAGGGAAACGGACTTCACAGAGTTCACCCCTTCACCTTGTCACCCCCAAACTTGCACAGAGGAAAGAAATCAAAGGACAAGACCTTGTGAAACGTGTGCATGTGTCTGCAGTTCAGGGGAATCAAATATACACGACTTTATGTACAGCTCCGATTAGAGGGGTACCAATGTACAGAGGTAACAGCTTTGCCACTGAGCCATGCCAGCACTGGTCTTTACACAGGAGAGGGACCAGGAGCGTAGTTCTGCATCAATGGGAAAGACAAACAACCCCAAAGCCTCCTTAACACCAGTCTGCGGGGTGTGTTCTGCTTGCTAAATGGCACAGGGAGCCCTTGCTGTGGGAAGCGCAGCCCAGTGCTGCCGGGCACTAGGAGTGGGGTGTGCGGCAGGAGCGGCAGCAGGCTTTGCTGTAGTACCAGTGGCTGCAGAGGTTGACTTTGATGGCCAAAGCACAGTTGGTTCCTGCCTGGTCCTGGCAGCTGTCATCTGGAGAAGGCACCGATATGGAAAAGAAAGAGAAAACAAACCATTGTGAGCTAATGAGCACAATTCCTTCCTCTACGTAGCCTGCCCTAAGCACCAGTGGCTGTGCAAGGAATCATCCTGGCTGTGGCTGCCACCTCCCTGCCCTGCTATCTGGCAGAGCATCACCTGAAAGACACTGGAGCTTGTCCATAAATACCGTTGTCAGCCTAAGCAAAGGCAGGAGAAGGCTGACCCATTCCACCATGCCTAGCCTGGCTTGGGGAGCCTCATTTAGTCCCAGCCCTGAGGCTAAAGCTCTTCCCGCTCCAACAAAGCTGCCCAGGCACTGCTGGAGCCACCAAGGCCAGCCTGGCAGGGAGCTGCCTCAAGCCAAGGACCTGGCAGGTCATGGGGTAACCCCAACGTACCTGCACTTTCTGCACCAAAGAGGCTATTTGAGAAAGGCAATGGTGTTACAGCAGGAGTTAGGGGTGAGTGATCTGCTGGAGACAGGGAGGAGGCCAGAGACTGCTTCAGCACTCTCCCAGCTCCCTTCGGAGCAATATTTTGCTTCAAATCCATAGGATTTATGGGTTTATATATATATATATATACATTTTGCTTGAAGTCCATAGGATGCATGAAACATGAAGGCAGCTTGCTACATCGGTGCTACAAGGCACTTCACAGGCACCATGCCACATCCCTGACCCCATGGAGCACAGAGCACCCAGCAGGGCCAGAGCCAAGCTCAAAGCTAATCCCAAACCTGTCTCTCATTTTCATGCTTTTCTCCCACATTGTCCTTATTCCCGAATCCTATAAAAGGATTAGAGCCATGCGCTCACTAAAGACCACAGGGACTTTGAGCCAGCAGACGACTCAGATAACAAAATAGTTACAAATCCTGCAGGACATTTGGAGACCCAAAATCATTAAAATTACAGCACAGATGAAAGTTCCCAGACATCAGCTGGAGTCACAGAGAAACAGCACTGAGTCGGTGCTCCAAAACTCCCATTTATCCTCAGGTCATCACATGCTTCTTTTGAACTCTCCCTTTCATATAATGGAGTTACCTCCAGGAAGAGCCAGCACACAGTACCCCATTGCTTGGGCACAGAGCAAGAGAGCCCCGGGATGATGATCGAATTGGTGGTCAGTAGGAGCTGATGCTGGCCAGTGCTGCTTAGGGGGGAAATTGGTGGAAATCGAGGCTGGGGGGTGCTGCTGGCAGTGGGGCTCACCTGGGGGCTCCGTGGGGCAGGGCTGCAGGTCACAGGTCTGCTTGCCCACTGGCTTCACCAGCGGGTCACAGCCCCGGACAATGTCCTTCCCTTGGTAGCACTTCACATCCCGCATCCTCACACCGATGCCACAGGTTTTTGTGCACTGGAGAAAAGAGAAAGGGGCTGAGGCAAGGCCCCAAGACTGTGCAGACCTGTGCCAAGCCAGAACCTGCTAAACGAGTGTGCTTGTGAAGACATCAGAGCAGGGAGCTGAACTCTTCCCCTGGCTGAAAGCCACGTCTCAGCCCAGCACCACTGGCCTCTCGCTTCATCTTTGCTGCCTGCAGCATCCCCTGGCACTGCAACCTTCCCTCCTCCTGCTGCTCTTTGCAAACAGACACAAATGTGCTGGCCCAGTCCATACACTGCTCCGTGGCACCAGGGTGGCTTAAGTACCTCGAGATCCCTCTCCAGCACCCTGTGTTTGCAGAGCTGTGCCTGGGCTGGTGCTCTCTGCCCACTGCCCCTCGGGCACCTCGTGGGGCTGGGATTACAGCAAGGCTGCTCTGGGTGATCACAGGCAGCAGTGATGGTTTGCAAGACTAAAACCTCGACCCCCAGAGCCTCAGGAAGAGGAAGGCTGCACAAGAGAGGGCTTGCGAGGACCCAGCCACAGCCCTTCACAGTGAGAAAACAGCCAAAGCTGACCCCAAACACCTCCTCTCATTCCTGCTCTCCTGGAGCACAGTCCCAACTGTACCAGAGCTGCCAGTGCAGAAGTGTCCCCCGGGCACTCCCGAGGGCTGTGCCCTGCAGAGATCCACCGATGGCGATGGGGCACCATGCACTCTGGCAAGTGCACCTTGAAGAAGGAGCAGTTCTCGCCCACCTCCCTCCCCAGATGCCCGGGCTGCCCTCGGCTCTCTCCCCGCTCACCTCCGACCAGGGGGTTGTGTACCATTTGAAGCATGGCCGCTCGAAGCACGTCGTCTCCTCCACAGGCTTTTTGGCCGCGTCGCAGTCGGCGGTGCTGCGGGTCTTGATCTTGCCATTGATGATCTCCAGGCAGAGCACGATCCTCTTCTTCACACCCCGGCCGCACGTGGTGTTGCACTGTCAGTCACAAGCAGGGCTGGCTGAAACACGCACCCCTGACCCACCGCGCGGCATCCCCCCTCTATCACCCCCAGAATCCAGCCCCAGCTCCAGCCAGGAGCACTGCACTCACCCGCTCCCAGTCCTGTGCCAGCCAGTGCGAGGGGCAGTTCTTGTCCCCGCAGGGGTGGATGGCCAGTGGCTTTGTCTCCAGGTTGCACTGTGACTCCGGCACCACGCGGCCATCGCTCGTCTTGCAGTACACGTGCCGAATCATCCTGCCCTGCCCGCAGCCACCGCTGCACTGAAACCACACCAGGCATGGCGGCACTCAGCAGTGGCAGTGAAGCTCCATCCCCATCCCCACAACAGGGCAGAGGTGCCTCCACAGGACTCGGACACCTCATCCCCACCTTCCCCAAATCATGGGGGCATTATTTGGGTTCAGTGTAAAATAGCTGCAGGGAAGCACAGCACATCCCTTCCCGGGCAGCCCCACCACAGCAAACATACCCCATGGTCCCATCGTGCCAGTGCTGAGTGAAACCCAGCACCTCTCAGGCCAGGCAGGAGGGGAAATCACGAGCAGGGAACCCCGAGGGGGTCTCGGAGAGGTCAAGGCAAGTGGCTACAAATATTCCCCTGCACTGCACCGGGGCAGTGTCATGCTGAGCACCAGTGGAGGCCACGGGAGCCCCACAGTGTTCCACAGTGCTGCTGCTGCCATGGAAACTGCTTATTTTTATCTGATGTTAATGCATCAAAACCTGGGTAAAAATAGCTTGGGATGGAGGGGGTCGCTGTAGCAGAACTGTGCAGGCAGGGAAAAAGAGCAGGAAAAGGCTTATTTTCTGGGCATGGAGCATCAGCATTGTCATGGTACGCTGTGCAGCAGACAGACAAGAGGGCTTTGACACCCGCTAAGGTCGTTGAACAGGTCTTTTGGGGTTCAATGGCTCCTGCAGCCTGTCCCCCACAAGGGATGACTAATTGGGAAGCTGTGGGACCCATGAGGATGCTGGATCATCCCTGATGCCACGGGTAGAGCCAAGGTGGTCAGTCAGGGTGACAGCGCTGGTGGGCAAGTCCTGGCAGAGGTGACATGGGCACCAGAAGAGCCAAAGAGCAGAATCACTTGGAGATTGGCTGAGGGTGCAGGCTGCCTGCGGATTCATCATAGCTGGAGCTGCCAGGGGTAACGCGCCTGACCCAAAACTCCCAGCACCAGCGACACAAGCAAGCCTGCACGTGTGGCAGTGATGGCCACCGCGGGGCCTCACCGGTCCCCAGTCGGAGACGGTCCACTGCCGGTCGCAGGGCGGCCCCGTGCAGTTCTTCTCGGCCAGGGGCCGGGTGCTGGCGTCGCACAGCTTCTCGTCCTCTGAGCAGCGGATGTCCCGTGTCACCACGCTCCGCTCCCCGCACCGCGCCGAGCACTGCAGGAGGGAATGGGACGGCATCAGCGCGGTCCCAGCACTGCAGGGACCGGGAGCCACTGCCGTGGGGCTGGGCTTTGTTTGTGGTTTTACATTGTAAAGCACACACTGACAGCTTTGTGTAAGCGTCCTTAGCAAAGCCACCCCTCTTGCCCCAAGTCCCTCAGCAGCTTCAGCTGTCAGCTCAAGGCACAGGAGGGCTGCATCCTGCCCAAGGCACCAAACCGCCGGGTCAGAGCTGAAAGGTTTTAGCTGTCACTCAGAGCCAGGCCGAGCTCTCCCTTAGCTGCTGCCTGGAGCAGTCTGCGCCTTCCCCCTCTTTGGAGAGCGTTTTCCCCAGACTGCACAACTGAGGTTTCTGTGCTGCGGATAAATCTGGCACCGCGCAGCCCAGTGACATTATTTAGAACTGGATTTGAGTTACTACAGTCTCACATACACACATTTGCTTCGTGCATAACATAAAGCAGGGAAGTGTCACAGGGCAGCGCTCAGACACGCCGCTCATATGTTAATCCTCAGGTCCTGGAAATGCGCTTTCTTTTTTTAATGCCTCTTTCCCCAGCCAATTTGGCACCCGGCTTCAGATGGGATCCAAATGAGATTAGCTTTGCTGCTGGCTAAGTACAAACTACTCCAGGACTGTCTCAAGTGCTCACTCCCTGACACAGGCTGGAGAAGAACACAGATTTCTGTTAAACAAGCCACTGGTTCCCATTGCAAAGCACGGGGCACAGTTACAGCCGCTATATTTGCTGTGAGCCACACTGCGTTTCCCTCCCTGCACCACGACCCATGGCAGTCAGGAAACTTGCTCGCAAGCCACTCCAGCTTGGAGACCAGTCCCAGCTCCCCAAGGAAGAGGCGTTGATTTGGTTGTTTCCATTGATTTACATTCACCAGTGACTTGCCAGAGCACTGACCATGCCTGGAGATGAACTCAGGAACACACACCCTTTCACAGGCTTTCCCAAGCAAAGCAAGCTGAAACAGGAGCACCACCTTCCATCTGTTCAGTGATCTGCTTAAGGCACAGCAGGAAAAGGCTCCGTTCCCCATGAATCACAGGGAAATTGCAGGTGAGGAAGGGAAGTTTGTCAGAACGTAATTCACATGTGAGGTGGGATCTCCTCTGGTTGAAGAGGCTGCTATGGAAGTAGAGGTGGGAGGACCTGAGCAGCGGGCTCCTGCCCTGTCTCAGTGGGCAATGCTGTGGCTCATATGCAGTCAAAGGCCTCAGGAGTGACCTCCTCAGGCTGTAGAGGACTCAGGGCTTTGTTTAGTGCGAAAGATGTCCTGATGCACGTTGGTGCACTGCCGCCGTCCTGAGGGGCAGAGCTCAGATGGCCACCGAGGAGCTTAAACCAGGAAAGGAATGGAGCAGCGCAGGCACGTGCTCAGCGCAGCGCTGCCAGAACCTACCTCGGACCACTCGGACATCTCCCACTGCGGCCCACAGGCCGGGTTCCTGCAGACCTTGCGCTCATCCGGCCGCGCGATGTCAGCGGACTCGCAGAGGTCGCTGTAGACGGAGCTGTCGAATCCCGGAGAGATCATCTTCCAGCAGCGGACGATGCGGAACTGGTATCCCTCTCCGCAAGTGCGGGAGCACTCGCTCCAGCTGCTCGTCTCCCACCTGTGGGGGCAAGAAAGGCTGGACCACAGCCAGAGCATCCCACGGGAAGGCCTGCCTGCTCCTGGCTGGAGGGAGATAGCTGCAGAAGCAATGAGCTGTAGTCAGGCTGCCAGTGTGCAAGAGGTTTTCCCGTGGGATGGGATCTGTTAGCATAGAAATATCCTAGAATCACAGCCTGGTTTGGGTTGATGGGACCTTAAAGCTCATCCTGCTCCAACCCCTGCCACGGGCAGGGACACCTTCCACTAGAGCCGACTGCTTCAAGCCCTGTCCAACTCGACCTTGAACACTGCCAGGGATGGAAGGGTTTGTTGGTGGTTTCACCCAGCAGACCTGAGCTCATGCTCACAGGGGTGGATGCTAAAACCAGAGAAGAAGGAGATACCAGCACAGTGGGGCACGGACTGGTGCCCTTGCTGCCTGGTGCCTGTTACCACAGACTGCACGCTCCCCAGCCAAAACCCTGTGTGTGCAGCATGTTTCTTTGTCGTGCTTATGGCCCAAGTTTGCCCTTTCCTTTTTGCCTGATTCGCTGAAGAACAACGAGGACACGATCATCTATCACCTTGCAAATCCCAGCAATAACGTCACACAAAGCTGTCTGAGCCCCGGTTGGACAGAAATCCATGCACCACCGTCAGTTTAATTCTACTAATGTCATGATGCAGTGGGCTGCAAGAGCTGTGATCTGCTCTGAGACACTATCAGCCCCATACTGTCCCCTGCCACAACTGTCCTGATGCTACAAGAGGAAAACATCTTGTAAACCAAGGGGAAAGTCAAGACTTTTACAGAACAGTAACATTACAGCAATTCTCAAAGAGTAAGTTGAAGATGTAAAAATCTAACTGGCTTGGAATTCACAATCCCTCTGGACACAGGGTCACCACTGCTGCCACTGAGCGGGACAGACATGTCACCACTCCACGCACAGGGCTCTGGCCACAAGCAGCAGCCATAGGGAGATGCAGACGTTTAGAAGTGCCACCTAAATTCAGAAGGGAGATGAAGCCAAAGCCCATCCAGATGAGGCAAAACTCTCCTAGCACGTTCTGCTGGGGAAGCATTGGCAGCCCGTGAAGCATCCCACCTGCCCAATGAATGTGCTTCACTGCCCGGCTGCTGCCAGCAGCCCCTCGGCTTACCCACCACCAAGCTGCCATCACTGATGATCACAGAGCAGCTCTTCCCTCTTACAGTGCAAGTGCATGGAGCAGAAACAGCACAACATAAGGAGCAGCCTTATAAAACACCAGTGGGATAATCTAAGCATGAAAAAAAAACCTAACGTTTGTGCTAAAAAATCACAGAGTTAATGCAAGTAGAGATGAAGGTCCTCGTGGTGTCAATAGGGCTCTCAGCAGTTGCACCATCCTCCTCTTAACACTCTTGTTGCCTCAATGGCAGCCTGCCCTGGCTTTCAGCACAATCATAACTGCTTTCCTTCCCTCTCCTCCTTCACAATTACCCAAGGCAAAAGAAAGCCCTCTCCAGGTGCCATTCCTGGTCCCTGGAAATCACTGTAGTCTTGCTTTGCAGTGTTCACAAGTGACACCATTTCAGGGCACACACCGAGCAGCTTTACTTCTCCCCCTGCCCTGTCCATAGTCTGACAGCACCGCAGTCATCCTTCCTTCAGCAGACATTGGTCTGTCCTACGTATTGCTGCAGATGCTGCAAACACCCCAGCAAGCACAGCCCACGTTACACACCAGCAGCGGGACTGCTTTTCAGGTGAAGAGCCACATCCGAAGGGAAACATTCTGCAGGACATCCAGCAAAGGTCCCCCTTTGCATCAGCTCTTGCTCTGACACAAGCAAACCTCAGCGATGTTTAGAATGCTGAAAGGCACAGTCTGCAAGCCCAGCCCCTCCACCCCGTTTGCAC
This sequence comes from Forpus xanthops, assembly GCA_032466535.1. Taxonomy (NCBI): domain Eukaryota; kingdom Metazoa; phylum Chordata; class Aves; order Psittaciformes; family Psittacidae; genus Forpus; species Forpus xanthops. Next base: position 9,038 of record JASSUY010029787.1, read on the forward strand.
ATGTGCTCCTCCAGGCACTGACCAGGCAGGATGCTGCCCAGTGTTAGAAGCCAGACTTGCTGGGAACCCATGTGCAAACTCTGCCAGGATTTATGGAAGTCTTAACCTGGCAGCTTGAGCTAAAGCACTCGGGAGGGAAGCAGCCCGGGGGAGCCCAGGCAGATGCAGCAGGGTGCTACATGCCATCCCTGCTGCCCCACCACCAAATCCACACTGACCCCCTCCCCAAATACATCCATGGCAGAGGAAACACGGAGCCCCCCAGGAGCGCCCTGTTGAGGCGGTACCTTGGCTGGCATTCTCTCCCAGCACAGAACTCATGGATGGGCTCGGGACGGGTCATGGCATCACAGTATGTATCATCCACTTCGATCCCATCATAGCGAACACACATCGCATATGTGGACATCACTCCTATTTTCAAAGAGAATACACACACACAACAGAGGTCGCTTGGTGATTTTGACATCCAAACTTCTGGGATTTGCTTTTTCTTTTGAGCTGTGTTTTCCAAAAGTTCCTCCCAGCAGCAAGCTGGGCTTTCTGTCCCATGGGATGGATGCTGCTGGGAGGGGAGGACCGCTGCAGCCAACATGGGCAGTGCGGTTGAGCTTGGCCACTTCTGCAGGCAGGCACAGCCGCCCCTGCCAGGGCTTGCCACCAAGATCAATACATGACTAACTCTGTTTTATAGGAAACACTCGGGGCAACGTGTCTGCTGGGCAGCTCCCACCCTGCCCGGCTCCAGGGTGGAGGTGACAGCAAGCAGGCCCTAACCCGCTCCATCCACCCGCTCTCATGTGCGGTACACCCCGGGTGCTCCCAGCACTGTGGGTCGGGATGGGGCTCTGCAATGAGGCACCTCCTGCTCCCCCCGAAAGGCAGCCAGTGTCGTCAGACAGAGACCTTTTCCCCCACAGCCTGCCGTGCCAGAGTAAATGTTGTGAAGTCCATTCTGGGACCTGGCTGAGGACCAGGAGGCTGCTCTGGCTACAGGTAACAGGAATTGCAGCTCTCGGGAACATATGGTTTACATGAAACTAGAAAAAGATCTACAGCTCTTGACATGGCATTGCTTCTCTGTGATATGTCATTGAGAAAGGGCAATGAGAAAGAAGAAGTTTAAGTAAAACCTCCCTCTGCTAGCTGCAAAACCAGGGCAGCCTGGCTTGGACAAGGGGGAAAGCTGTGCAGAGGGGATCAAAGAAGTCAAAAATGTCCCAGACACGTGGCTGATGGGATCCTGGGGACAGCCTGGAAAGCTGCTGCTGCCGGCACACTGGGGCATGTGTCTGCCTGCTGGGCAGGAACAAACGCTCAAGAGCTAAAATCCTTACATTTGTTCTTTTAAGAGATGTCTTCAATTGCAATCCCCTCTCTCCCCCTTTATTCCTACTTTCCAGTTCCAGAGGCACCACAAATCTGGATCATTTCAGGGACTGTGCCACTGGGGAGCAGTGCATGACCCCCACATATGCTTCATCACAAGTGGTGGGCTTAGCAAGGGGTAAAGGAGGAGAGAGATCAGATGGCTTGAAGATTTCGGGGGCAAAAAGGAGGAATTTATGCAGAAGGAATACAGGCCCAGATTTGACAAGCTGGCGTCTACGTGGCTGTTCCAGATTTATCCCCTCACAGCCAAGATCAGGCTCCAGGGTAAGAGGAGTGGGAGAAATGAAACAAAACTCAAAAAGCCAAACACTAGTTTGTTTCCTGCCAGAGCTGAACCACCTTCAGAACTCCACCATGCAGGGAAGCAGCTGAGGGTTTCCAACCCTGCTGAAGGTTCAAAAAGGGGAGGAAGACAAAAATGAGGTAACATGACGGGGATCTGAGGATCCTGCTGAGCCCCAGGCACCCCCAACGGGCTAGGAAGTGGGGACAGCACTCGGAGCCCACCCAAGGGAGGGTGTTGTGCAGGATGATGGAGAAGCCAGGCGCCAGCACCCGGCCCCCGCAGTCTTTGCACCCAGGCAGAGCGGATTTGGGGTTGTGCCAAACCAGCTCCAGAGACTGCAAAATCCCCTGCACAGAACCACGTCCTTCCCATCCCTAACAGACAGAAAAGTGACTCACACACCAGGTGATTTCAGCAGTTGTGCAGAATTTGGCTGCTTCTTATAACTACCTGTGGTGCATGTAGAGCTGCAGGGTTCATGGGAGGAAAGCTTCCACCTGTACATGTCAGCAGCACTCACACCTTGGCCCTTTCTTAACAACTTCAATCTGTTTCTAGCGATAAGCAAACAAAAGAAAAACAAAACAAAACAAAACAAAACAAGGCATTTACAAGGCGAGCGGTGATAGGCCACGTCAGACACACACATCTGCCAGCAGCTGCAGCCCGGCTGGGTTCGGGTTTGGGAGGGGATTTACTGTGGTTGGCGGTTGGGTTCGGTTTTTCTGCGTTTTGGGGGTTTGTTTGTTTGTTTGAATTGGTTTGGTTTGGTTCACAACATACCTGTCCTGAGCCCCAAGTAGAATCCCCAGCCCGGTTAGAGGCAGAGCTTCCACTGTCTAGAAATAGAGAGAATGGGATAAAAATACCCACAAGTAGAAACAGTTCAGAATTTAACAAAGTTTGCATTTTCTGCTCAAATACACCTGGCCCTGGGCATACAGTGACTAAAGGTGCAGTATCTCCTCCCCTGTGGCTGTGGGGCCAGGCATGCCTGCTGCTGCTCAAATCTCAGCAGCTCAATCCCAAAAGCCAACATGCGGCACAGGAGTTTCTAAGCTTGCTCCTCAAAGCACACTTTGCTTTTAAACACCAAGGCATGCCATTTGCCTACCCACTGCTTTTGCCACTCTTGTTTTGGTTTAGTTTATTTTGGGTAGGCAATTTGCATCTCTCATATCCATGCTGTGCTCAAACATATAATGCCATTGAGAAAGGAGTGACAGAGTCAGCCTGGTGTACGAAAAAGCATTTGTCAAACCAAGAATAACAGCTTCTCCCAGTTCAGCTCATCCTATGTGCTGTGAGGTTTAATGCACCAGGGATACTGCACCTTTACAACAGAAGGCTTCAATTCTGTTCTCATACCTTTGTTCAAACCCTTGAGAGGGCTACACTGAAAGAGCGTACAAGGTTGTATCCTGACATCCAGTTGTCTCTGGCCTGGCAAGATATGCAGCTTGTAAGATTTCTAGGCAGCAGAAGCTCTGAAATTGCCTTATTTAATTGTTTGTAAGAAAACATTCAGGTCCAATCTATTAAATCAACCTTTAAACGGACACTGTGGAGAATCCAGCCATTTCCTTTCAGACCCACCCTCCTTCCACCGCCAGCACTGAGCCTCCAGAAGCATTAAGAAGAACAACAATCTCATTTTCCCCTGTTGATTTGGTCTCTGTCAGTTTGGCAAATGGCTGCTTCCTGCATTTAAAAGGGAATCGAAATGAATATGATTCTTTTCTGCTCGCTATAAATAGTGGTTTATCCTCCCAAACCGGCTCTGCCTGGGGACCCACATCAGCCCCTGCTCCCAGCTCAGCCCCGTGTGCTGCCTCCTGCCACCCAGCCAGGAGAGAGCTCACACGATGACAGTTTGCGGTAAGATCCATTTAAACACACCAGCTACTTTTTGTACTTCAATTTGCCTACAAAAAGCAGTATTACCTAGATCCTCCAGTCCAGGGGCACCAATTCCCTATGACTGCGACTCCTCTCACTTCAAAGGAGAAAATAATCTTCAAAACAAGATTCATGCCACAGCTGAGTACAGATCTGTAACAGCATCCCTCTAATGTATGTGATCCTGACTAAAGAACTGCTTCCATGGATAATGAGGCTGCAGGGACAAGCTCTTTCCGGATAAATCAGACATTTGGTCACAGGGCAGTGTTAGATCACTTACCACTTCAAGCAAAGACAAAACTGTCATTTTGTTCTCCTCTAAATGCAGCAGCAGTACACTGTCCCACAAAGCTCATGGGCTTTTTGCTTTTCTTTCTCCTCTTTATTATAAGCTTTATGATGAAGACAAGTGTTTTCTTCCCTGCCTGCACTTTGCTTCTGCTTTTCAAGCATGCAGCAGCACCAGAAGTCACCTCCATCCCATGACCCTAGCTGCTGTCTGGGGCGCCCATCTTCCCCAGACATCCCTGCAGCAGCAGCAGAATCCTTTTGAGTGCACACAAACACCATGGCTCAGCAAGCAGAGCCCCTGGGCTCTCAGTTCTGGGGTTTATTTCAGTTTTGATTTTGAAGCAAAGGGGGAAACTCCTGGCTCCTGCTGTAGCATCAGCCCTGACTGCACACTGTACATGTGGTAAAGGACGACGGGCGCCCAGATCGGCCCTGGAAAGTGTTTAATTGCTCCAGGAGAGGAAAAACAGCACTGCATCCCTACCACGGCACAAGAGCCACCTGCCTGCCATCGCCCCGGGGGGTGTCTGCTCCCAAAGAGGAACTATAACACACCACACTGGAGCAGCGTGCTCCTACACTCCGCCCACACTAAGAATTACAATTGTTGGCAAGAAGTAGGATGCCCACCTCTAATCAACGCTACCCCACCTGGATGGATTGGTCGAATACAGCATGCAAAGAGATGATCTTCCTGTACATCTCCATTGATATGAAATGAAAGCGAGCAAAAAGTTAATATCCATCCCAAGCTGAGCCTGGGAAGGATTTAGGAAATATCAAGTCCATGCTCCTGCCCAGACCTAGGCTGACCCCAATAACAGACTGGGTCCCACAGGGCCTTGCACAGTCCAGTCTTGCTGAGCTCTAAGGATGGGGATCTCCCACCCAGGGCAAGATGTTTCCCCTGGTGTCCCATCACATTCCCTTCAGCACAGCTTCAGCTGTCCCTGAACCTCCTCCTCCTCCTGGAGGAACAAATCCAATCCCCAACACTCTTCACCTGCCTCCAGCATCCTGCCCCAGACATGCCAAACCCAAAACTGCATCCTACTGGCAGCAGGGGCTTTATCCTGCTGTGCCAGCTGCCATTCCCAGCTGGGCCTGGACACAGCCTTTTGGCTACTGCAAAGCTTCTCTGCATGTTCACGTTTATATCTGGAAAGTTCATAATTTATTGTAGAGAGTGGCAGGAGGAGGAAGTTCTGTAGAACAAAACCTAGGGAAGAACTGGGAGTGGAAGGGCAGGGGGAAGAAAGAGAGCAGTGCTGGGTATCATGCCTGAGGAGTCCATGTCTTCAATGGATGGGCAGCCGGGGGTAGTGCAAGAGGGTTTTAGTGCCACAAAGAACTACTAGAACCTCTGACAGTCTTTTGTGACTGCTCTGTAACAGCCAAGCTGCTCTGACGCTTAGCGCAAGTAAGGGTCACTGTATTCCTAGGAGGAGGAAGGCACTAGCCCCATTTAACAGCTACTGGGAGAGAGGTTTGAGATACAGGGGGCCAGTGAAGGAAGCATGCTGTGGAGCCCCCAGGAGCAGGGGACCCCATCCCTCAGCCCATGGCACGGGAAAGCAGGGAGGTAACAGCATGCTCTTATCTGTCAGATGCTTGCTTTGGCAGCTGAGGCAAAGTTTCCACACAAAGACATGAGATGAGATGACAGACTCAAGCCTTTGGCAATGGTTTAATGTGCTTATCCTTAAGAAGTTTCTTGATACATTTGTCTACATGGACATTTTCCTTAGCATAAGTTTCTTTAGCATAATCTAGTATAAGCTCTGAGTAGATACCCCTAACTACAGCTGGAGAGCACCTGCTCAATGCTTTACACTTTTATCTTCTGGAGCTCACCATAACAACCCATGTTTTATTGGTGGCAACTGGGAGACAGAAGAGTCAAGGCAGCACAGCCAGGAGGAGACCCATAGGGGAGCTGTGGGTGCCATGGGGGCCACAGTGGGACCCAAACCCACAGCTATGGGTCTGTGACCTGGATGACTCCAAAGGTCTCAGTTGCAGCTCGAGTTCTCTGGGAAGTGCACCTCAGTCTACAGCCTGAGGGTTAACTGCTGTCCTGCAGCAATGGTCCCACCTCAGCCCTGTGTGCCTGCACTGGGGATGAGCTTCCATGGGCTGGGACTAAAACCTGCGCCACAGACAACATCAGGGCACCTTCGTAAGATGCTAGACACAGACTGGAGAAGCACTAACCTGAGACTCCCCTCATACCCAGCCCATCCTTGCCTGGACAAACTGCTACTATGGCTAGATTCTTTATTACATCCCACTGCATTTCATAACTCTACTAGTCCAAACCAGCACTGAAATGAATCCCAAGTGACAATCCTAGTATCAGTCAATGAGCTGCCACTGGAGAGGTTTTGATATCCTTGTCAAAGCCATGACTAACTGCACTGCTTCTGTTTCTGTCACAGCAGCAAAGCCGGGCTCATTTTGCAGATCCTACCAAGGAGCTCCTCCTGTCCCACTCTGCTGCTCCAGCAGCAGGTTAAACAGGAAGGGCCATGCCCGGGAGCATGTTCCTGCCAACACAGCTGAGGATTGTGAGCGGCAGTCAACAGGGTGGGTAAAAAGGGGCCACGACCAACTTCTGCTGCATCAGAACTCGGAAGGAAGGGCCTGGGGAATCAGAGCAGAGCGCCAGAGAGGCAAAAGGAAGAGGCTTCCTTATAGTCATGGCTCTGATAACAAACTATGACAGGCAGACAGCAATACATATGCCAACATCCCCACTTAGGAGGGCAGCAAGTGTTCCTCTTGTTTGATGCTCTCTTGACTTTCTGCTTCCAATCCACTGGCCCTTCCTTCCAAATTAATCACCAACAGAATGTATTCACATACAACATTCCACCCCCACTTACCTTTGGCTTCCAAAGCAGATAGAAAGCACACAGTGGGGTCTGCACTGAATACAGGGCTGAGGCAAGAATAGCAATAAATAGGATTTACTGTAATTAAAGGACATGTCTCCTACCTTGCTTTGTGAGTTCTGTTCCCTTGAGGGCTGCTCATGGTGACATTTGAAAACGGTGTCTCTGCAGAGGTGTTGACAGTTTTGCCATTGCTCAGCTCCATGTAAGTGCTGTTAACGGTGTAGGGCACACCACCATCAGTGTCCTCATAGTCAACATACAGGCTGTCAATTTGTGACCCCACAGGGTTGATTTGGTCTCCCTGGGCAAAGATGCTGTTCATGGTCATGTTGAGCATCAGCTCCTTGGACTCTGAGGTCTTGTCCAGAAGCTTGTCCGTGATGGCATTCTCCAAAAGGAATTCCCTGGAGGTGAACCTGGGGTCGAAGTCTCTGTCATCATGGTCTGTCTGGTAAGCAGACCTGGTTACGTTTGAATCTAGATTGGAGCCAACAGGGGGGAAACAACAGTGACAACCACAAAATGCATTCAGGCTGGGAGGTGAAAGCAGCCTGGAGCAGCAGGGACATGGCAGAGCCTGAGCAGCCCAGTGGGATAGAGGCAGGAGCTGGATTCCTGGGGAGGAGAAAACTCATGGCGTCATACCCCTTTGAGAAGGGGGTGCAGCTCTGCGGGTCTTATCCTGCTATCACATGGCCAGAAAAGAGCTCAGCATCTGCCAGCACAACCCCAAGCAATAGCAGAGGTCAGAAAGGAAGATGCTCTCCGGGCCCCAGAGCCCATGCAGCCATGCTGGGAAAGCACTCAATGCAGTTTGGTGATGGGATGCCCAAGGTCCTTGGCATGAGGCAAAGTACAGGGCACCAGCAGGGAGACCTTACCCATGGCCACCCCCCACCCACCAGAAACCAGAACCTGAAGGGCAAAGAGGATTCATGAGCAGAGATGTTTTAAAGAACTTTCCAAGCTTTCAAAACAATGAACCAGCAGAATCACCAGAGGTAGAAACAGAGCGTTTCTCAACAAGAGCTCCAAGAAACAACACTGAGGCCCAAATCACCTCCTTACCTGGGGGTTGTTTGCCCTTCAGTTTTGGCTCACAGTCAATTGTTTCTGCTCTTTCATAGACCTCATTGGTTTCCTGACCTTTGCTCAAGTTCAAATCTTCCTCCATGTCCTGCCTTCCAAACACCTGGTTCTCCAAGTCTATCCTTTCCCTGGAGATTTTCCCAAAATAGGTTGCATTGTGCTGGATAAAACCCAATGGCACATCTCCATCGAACTCTCTGCTTTCTTCACTGTCTGACTCAGAGAAGGTGTAGTAGATGGGCTGCAGATTTTTTGAGTGTGGCTTCCTCAAGAGGGTGTATTCAAATGTGATGGATGGATTCTTGCCATTTTGATTCCAGACCTAGCAAACAAATGATTAGCGGATGTAGTGAGTATATGGCATGCAAAGCTTGTGATTCATCTTGGACTTGACCGTTGGTGAGCATCTACTTTGCTTTTCCAATCTGTTTTCCATCGTATTTTTGCCAAGAAAGGTTGGACCACATAACCCTTGGGGTCCCCTCCCAACTTGGTATTCTGTGCCTCTGTGATTCATGCTGCCAACTTCTTAGAACTGGAGCCAAGTACCATTTTCCAAGAGTTATTTGGCAGCACTGGCTCAGGGATTAGCCCCAGCACAGGGACCTGGAGCCACAGGTCATGCTTCCTCCTCTGAGCAGAGAGCCATGGGAGAGTCACTTGAGAAGTTACTGACCATCACCTGCAAACCCATTGCTGTGGCAATTGGGAATGGGGACTCGCAGATGATGCACTGCACCTCCTACTGTTCTTACGTTTTATAAGCACCCAAGCATCCCTCCTTTCCTGTTCCAGAGGAGCCTGGGGCTACATGGAGATGGCACTGCCCAAAAGAAGACTAAACTACTTTTCCTTGCATGCCTGACTTTAGATGGTTTGCTTTCAGTAAAGTTGGGGCTTCGGTTTTGTGCATTTGCCCAAGCTGGCTGGCCCAATTTCTTATTTTTACTTTTCCTGTCAGGTAACTTGGATAAAAATGCCAAAGAAGAGCAGAGAAATCCTCTGGCTGCGCCCGAGGCATCTTCCCACTGCAGAGAGGGGAGGTACCAAGCCCACGTTCATTACTCACAGCCTTGCCTGCAACCAAGAGCACTAATGCAAATAAAATAAGAACCAGGCAGAGTCCTCACTCCCACTCCCCTCCTCAAGCTGCCCAGGGAGCTGTGAATCTGTGACAGGAATCTGCCCCATGTCCACCTCTTTCCCAGTCCAACAGAACTTTCCCTTCCCCACCACCCCCAGCATTGCTAACTCGAAAAGCCAAAGCTCACCATTATATTCAACCCTTGATTTGTCGGTCCTTGTGCAACGATATATTCTATGCCAGTCTCATAAACATCCATGGGCCTGCGGTACTTAAACACTGTGCCTGCAATGTTGAAGTTCTTTGGACTGTCAACTTTGTAGTTCCCATTGAAGAAATAGTACCCAGCTTCATCAGCCACAGCTTCCAACAAGAAAGGACAAACAGATCAGCGCCATCACATGGCAAGAGGAATGCAATATTGCCACTTGTTCACTCAGGGGAAAAAAAAAGCAGTGTCACAGTAATAAAACAAGCATTTCTCCCATATTACAACGCATTTGTCACTTATTTCCAGCACATACCATGTGATGATACACCCTGCATTGTGGTCATGCATCCCTCTACATTGCGAGCTCCTGAATATGTGGCTTACGCTAGTCCGTGGCTCTTCTCACCCTTTTGGCACTAGCACGGCATGAGCACTGAATAACCACAGCTCTGCAGACAGCAAGCCTGTCAGACGGCCAACAGCAAGAGCTGCCTCCTGGGGAGCAGAGGTGATGCCAGCTGACCCAGCAGTGACCCAAGGCAGATCATCCGGAACCAGCCCAGGAACTGCACTACATCCTCCTGTTCCATTCAAGCCTCCCGCTCCCTGCACATGGCCACATGAGACTGCAGAACACAATGGCTTCTGCCAAGTGAGCAACTGTGCTTCACCTGGGCAAGTCCAGACTTTTCCACACTCTTCCTGAGCAGCTCCACCACCTCCATTGCAAGATGGATGTTGTGGCTACCACCACTTCAGAAAGGCAACACACACATTGCATCTCCTTGGTGCTGTTGTCATGTACCATTGCGCATTCCCCAAGCAGAAAATCAAGATCACAAGGGAGGTGAAGTCACTTGGCTATCCGTGATCCAGCACCAGCGTGTTTGCCACTCCACACTGAAGCAGCAATAATATTGACCAACAGTTCCTGCATTAAAGCAACCAGAGTGGTGATACATACAGACCAGGTGCTCAGGCTGCAGGAAGGAGAAATGCACTGGCTTAGACAATGCGCTTGTGATTTACACAGACATGGATTTCGCTCATGTCTGTAATAAAACTACATTCTGCCTCACACTGGAAAAAGCATTAGCTAGTATAGGCACACATGCTAGGGAAGTACCAAGAGGTTATACACACCCAGAACATCTGCAGACTTTTTCCGCTCTACTATCTGGATATCCCTTGCTCCAGCAGGAATGTGCGTTACCAGGGAATAGCCTATGGGAAACTACAGATTAATGAAAGGAACTTTGTAACAGATACTCTGAATAACGCACTCTGAAGTTAATTCTGCAACTATCAAGCACATTGGCAGTCATCTACAATTATTTTTAAGTGGTAGATTAAAAAGCTAATATTGATAATTTAGGCTTCAAACAGAAGCTCAGCAATAACAGAAATGTGTTTCCCCACCAAAAGCCAGGATGTGTAGTTCACACAAGCAAGGAAGGGAAAGGATGCAATCCTTACATGCACGGGTATCACATTTATCTAAACTGCTGCAAGGAAATATACCTGAAGACCGCTTTGTTGCTAGTGAAGCGGTCCTGTGGTTCAGTATTGAACCCTGTGCTAGCCAGTCTTCCCAAAGCCCCAGCAAGAGATTACAGCTCTGAGGCCCCTTAGCACTAGGTGATGGTCCTCCTAAGGTCACTGAAGTTCCTACAGCTGGCTCCATCTTAAACTGGTCCTCCAAGAGCACTGATCATTATTCCCAAGTCAGACTGCAGTATTTAGCACAAGTAGGTTCTGCTGCTTTACATCTCACTAATTTTGGAACTTCTGCTCTTTCAAAGTATCCCTGCTTCCTGTTAGGACAAGTCATCTCTTTCTAGTCTTACTGGGTCATGAGAAAGACTGAAATAGACACCAGCCTCTTGCACAACCCTTTTCACCATTCCGCATCAGAGACCTGAGGAAGGCTTCCCCTGCCCTAATTACAAGTGGCATTAACACACAGAGAGCACATGGGAAGAGCTGAAGCAGGCAGCTGGGAAGAGCTGGAAGCAACTTACAAAAAGATAAGTTGATTTAAAAAAACAGCACTACTCAAAGGAAAAGGTCCCCAACAGCCTTACCCAGATGAGCGTTTCCTTTCCGGTAACTGCCGGTGACGTGAGTGCAGCTGCTCCCATCTCCTTGGCAAACTCCACATTTATCCAAGGTGTGGGTGGAAAAGAGAATGCCATCGCATCCAATCGGCTACAACCGCACAGAGTAGTGAGGGTCAGGCAAAATGTTGCACCCATTGCAGCTTTCTGAATGCTACTAACAATATTTTTGCTATAATGTTTAACAACCTCACATTTTCCAGACACGCAGACCCCGCGGAAATCAGTGTATTTGCAGGACGTTCCATCCCGAGCCTGAACCATTAACTGTCTCTGACCGTCCACAGTGGTGCAATGGAGGTCACAGGGCTTGCTAGAAATGTGAACATAGTCATCTAAGGGGAAAGGATATAAAGATACATTCAAAACAACAGAAACACAAAAACTTCCATCCTACCGATGTCAATGAATCTTTGCCAAACTAAACAGCAGCAGCACAAGTACACAGCAGCCAGCAATCAGAAGCCATCTCTTGTGTTCAATGCTGGATATGAGATAGCACTTCTGAGAGTGTGGCAGCCCATGGATGTAAGCCTCTGAACAGCCAGGCAGTCCCCTGCTGCCAGGAGCAGATATACCTCCTGATGGTAGAGGTACCACTAACATCAGCACAGGGATGCACTGGAGCATCAGCTGCCACTATTCTGTGCAAGGACTTGCAGCAGTGATATATGTACGCAGTACACAAAAACATGAGTGCTCACATACCAACGTCTAATACACAAGTTAAATTAACATAAACATATACAAGTAAGACTATAGTCAAACCCATAGCAGCTTAAAACATAAGAACTTTTCCATAAGCATTCACCCAAACTGGACTTCAGTCACACTTTGCTTTCTGCAGGCAACTGGCTGGCTGCATCCATTGTCAATATCCATACGAAGCAAATGACATTTGTATATGCATCAGAAGCCCAGCACTAAGTGTTGAACTCCAGCTAGTGAGCAGCATATACCCACTGGCCTGCACATCCAAGCAAGACAGCATCAGTGTCAAAACCTTATTCTGCAAATCCTCCGGGAGCCACGTGAACGCCTGCTAAAACACAAACCAATTCACTGTAACTGTGCCGGTGAATCGTCTCGAAGAGCAAGTGTGTTTAAAGAAACTGTCACCTTGCCATAGGTAAGGGACAAGAGCAGCCAAGGAGTATAGCTGACCAGGCTGCCACGAGCCAAGGCCTGCCATGCTGACCCTGCCAAAAAGGCTGGCGAGACAGGGGCTTGTTTCACATAGGAGGCAGCAAGGAATTTAATGAAGCATAGTTTTGTTCTTAGGTGTCTACGGAACCCCCTAAAGTAAGACAGTCACATTAGATCCCATCTCTACTTGTAGGCACCCAAGCAGCACTGTGAACCTGAAGAACCAGCACTTGGGAGCCGCCTCCTTGGGAGCAGGATCCGGGGCTCCCAACAGCTCCAAAAGTTGGCCATCATTTTTTTAGTGCTCAATTTTGATGGGAGTTTTGTGCCTAAAAATTAAACGGAGATCTCATTCTGACCCCCAAGAGTTTCCTGCAGCTCTGTGCTGCTCACCGGGTGACCAAGCCAACTGACGGCATCTCAGTGACACCTAGCAGAGTACATTAAGGGTGTGGAGTGAGTGCCACCAAAACACAACACAGCCAGCAATGGCCCCAGCTCTAAGGACACTTGTTTGGGTGAGCCACACTCTCCCTGCCAGCACAGCCCATCACCCCACGCTCTCACATCCTCCCTCAGCCTTTCAGCTCTTTGGTCCTCAAGGGATGTGACCTACACAGCCTACAGCCACAAATTCATGGGATTTTATTTTTAAGCTACACTGCAGCTGCAAAATGCGCCTTTTAGCTTGGGAGACAGTTGATTGTGTCTCTGAGAAATCACTTTAAAACAGCAGAGGAGGAGCCTTCCTGCAGGCTATAGCATCATAACTATCAAAATATTTGGCTAAGCATTATGAAACACACAAAGAATGTCTTGTTACCAGGATATAAAGGTTTCCATTGATACGTTCTGCCGTTATACACATGGGAGTTAAATGATGAACACTGCTCCTCTCGAAAGCTCCTTCCGTTTGCAGGGCACTCCTAGAATGGGATACATTAATATCCTGATGAAAACAAAGTGCAGGAAAGGTTTCTGGCACATCTTAACTGGCTGCAAGAAGTGTTTCCATTGCCTGCCCCATCCAGAGCACATCATCCTCCTCCTCCTCCCACTGCAGAGACAGCCGGGGAAGCCCTCATGGGAGATGGTACAAGAGCCACCCACTGGGTCTTATGTTCCCCAGTGCCAGCAAAAAGCCCAAAGCCCCAATATAATGGTGATGGGCACCAAAGAAGGGAAGTCCAGTTGCCTGGAAAGGCAACATGGTGACTGCTAAAGGACAAATGGTGTCCCCTCCCAGAAGGGCCATTGCACAAGGCAAGCATAAGTGTCTACATTCTGTATTGAGTGTTCCAGTGAGAAAAAGGATCTCCTTACTTGTACTTTGCAGAGCTGGTATCTTTTGGATGTTCCAGTGCAAGTTTTGTTAGCCAGCCCACTCACTGACTTTCTTCTGAATAAAGAAATGACAGTTAGAACAGGATCTTTCCCCTAGGTTAAATATACTTGTCCCTGCTCCTGCAAGATCAGTCTCCATGCAGCAGAACCACACAGGGGTCTTTTAGAATCCCCCAGGAGTTGATAGAAAAGTTCTCCTTGGCTTTGTCACCTGCAGCATTCACTATTCATATTACAGTATCCTAGGAGGAATCAGTGACATGATGGCCCGAGGACAAGATTTGCAAGGTACCTTCTGGCAACCACACAGCCCAGAATGGGCAGAGCCACACACAGAGCAGCCAGGATCAGCAGGCCCCCAACCAACTCTACCATAGTGCCCTCCTGTTGTACCCAGAAGCCTTGGGAATGGGCTTATGCCACATCTGCTGCCCATCTGCACTAATCCCCACATGAGAAACTTCAGGGCCAGCACGGGAATAGCTCGGCTGGCCCTTCTGCCAGGGATGCGCAGGGCACAGCATCCTCAGAGCAGCATGCTTGCCTTCTGCGTGAGCAGCTTTTGCTAAACAGCTCTTTTCAGCAGTGCTCATCTACCGAGCAATGACCTCCCTCATGAAGTTACCCCCAGCAAGATGCAGCTCCCATCCCCACAGCTGGGGCCGTACCTCTGCCGCAGGCAGTGCCGCTCCTGGGACTTGACGCCCCCCCCACAGGTCCTGGTGCACGCCGTCCACTTGGTCCACTCGCCCCACCAGTACGCAGTGACGTCTGCCCCTTCCTCCAGGCTGTTGGAGGTCTGCACCAGGTCCTGCTTGGAGCATCAGGTAGGTGGGGAGAGCAGCAGCAGTCAGCACCCGCATCACTTGGGTGGAATGAGGGCATCCCCTGCCCAGCCCACCCTGAGCAACCGGGCATTTCCCTCTGCCTCCGAGGTCAAGTTTGAGATTTCCATCTTGCAAGAAACCCTGCATTTTTCCAATTGTGTTTTCATTACAAATTGGAATGAAATGGCAATATTTGGGATTCCTCAGGAAAGGAAATGTTTATTGTTTCTCTCAGTTGGCAAAACCAAGCTCACAAACAATCCTGAACCCTCCAAGTCTTTTGGTGCTCCCTGACTCTTGCTCCACAGCAAATTCAGGGAGCTGAAGAGCCACTTGCAGCCAACGCATTCACTGAAAGTTTCAGCAAACCCTTGCAAATCCACTCTGCAGCAGGAGACCATGCCAGTGGATGTTAGCAGGCTGAAGAAGCCCATGTGCTCTCTTTGTGAGGACACATTTGTCACTTCAGGAAGGTATTTGACCCCCACCCCTCAGCCACTGTGGGCAGCAGCATCACCACGCAGAGGGAAAGGAGCTGCTCCACCAGCAGTGTCACCACCACACACCTGCACTCAAACAAGGTGTTGGCATCCCTTTACCAGGGCACAGAACCTAGGGGGGGGGTCCCAGCTATTCCTTATTGTGGGAGAAGGGACTAAGGAAGCAGTGCTCATCCAAGAGCTAGTATGGCCTTACAGAGCCCTAGAAATGGCCTATGCTTGCTCTTAGCTACAGAAGGTACAACGTAGGTTAAGCTGAGATCAAACAGCTAAGCCAAATCATACATCCTCACACACACTGGAGACCTGATGCATGCGCAAACCAGCCCTGCAGGTCCTGGGGGTTACCCATCCCAGACACACCATTCTGAACCCAGAGACCTCCCAGCAGTGCACTTACCTGAGCTATGACAAAGGCAACATTACCCACAAAGAGAAGGGCCAGGATGCCTTTCAGCTGGGATCGCGTGCTGATGGAGATGCTGCTCCACCTCCACTTAGATATCTTCATCCTAGAAAACAATCAAACACCACACTAAGCAGAGCTCTCATCCAGCCCCATAGCCTGTCAGGAGCAGGAGAGTTACACAGCACACATCCTCTTCAGCATTCCCAGTCAGGTAAGTGACACCAGCCACCACTGCCTGCAGGGGCTTGATCCTGAAGTTACCCAGTGGAAGCACTAACACAGCACAAGTCCACATCCCACCTCAGCTGCCATCTTTCAAACCACAGCTTCCCACTAGTTCCCAGTGGCTGCACCTGATCCCACCAGCGTGAGCTGGAGCTCTAAGCCTAGGAAGGGAGCATGGCTTACACAGAAGCAAGCACTGCACAAGAGGCAGCGAGTAACAAGAAGTGTTGGGTCTATAGCAGCAGTGCATGTTAATATTCCATTTACAGAACTGCTCCTACAACGCCAAAATGAAAGGCTTCATAAACAAATCAATTCAATTAACAGCCTATACGTTTCCTTTTTTCATTTGTTCACTCCGATTCCCATCTATTCCCAGGGAAGAAGCCTGTTCTTATAGAAGAGAAACCACCTGCAATTAAAGAGCAGAAATGAAGTATCCCAAGTGTCAGCCTTTCATCTCTTTCTCCATCTGCCTCATGAAAGAGTAACCCAGAATAGCATTTTCTTAAATAAAGCTCAGCTCAACCACAATACATTTCATTGTAAACCTCACTGCAAGAGCCAGAAAGGAGCAGGTTTCAGGAAATCAGGCTTCCAGGCAATCAAAGCAGCTCATGTCTGCAAGGCAAAATAAAAATGCTCTCCCCTAAACTAATTCCCCTGGAAAAGTCACTAGGCAGAATCTTTGGGAAATGGGGAGGTGGAACTGGGGCTGCAGACCTGCAACGTAAAGAGCTTTCCTACCCCTTTTCCTTCTTGTTAGGGCTCTTGCAGCAGTTTGGAGAGGCAGACTGCCGGCAATGCCAGCACGGCTGTGGTACAGAGCTTACAGACATCGCCAAGGGCCGCCAGCCCCCCCGGGGAGAGTGTCCAGCGCAGAGCCGCAGAACTGGCTAGGCTCGGAAAGCCCTCCGCATGCGAGACAGCCCCTCCAAGGGGCAGATGCACTGACGGGAGCGCGGTGCGCTTGGCCGGGGATCCCGGGACAGGTGGCTGCGACTTGCCTTACACTTGGTTCTCATTAAGGCTCCCAGACACGTCTGACTCGAGGCCAGCAACGGAGCTCGCTCCCGGCTTATCCTCGGCCGGTGAGAGATGCGTGTTTGAGTACGAGAGCTGGAGGAGGGGAGGGATGCGGCCGGCGGCATCGCGGGGCCGGGGCAGCCCCACCGCGGGCGGCAACGCGGGGAG
>JASSUY010029788.1:4845-18808 GCA_032466535.1 Forpus xanthops
GTGGGTACGGCCATGTGGGTACGGCCATGTGGCTATGGCCATGTGGGTACAGCCATGTGGGTACGGCCATGTGGGTACGGCCATGTGGGTATGACCATGTGGCTATGGCCATGTGGGTACAGCCATGTGGGTACGGCCATGTGGGTACGGCCATGTGGCTATGGCCATGTGGGTACAGCCATGTGGGTATGACCATGTGGGTACAGCCGTGCATCCTCCTGGTGCAGCGGCTGCGCTTGGAGCGCGGTGGCCCGGAGCATCGCAGTGAGCCCACACACCCGCTTAAAAATAGCATCTCACGTGTGGGGAGCAGCTCAGCTCCGGGTGCTGCAGCCGGAGGGGAAGCGGTGCCCTGCAGCCACCGCGTGCACTGACGTCCCCTTCCCTTGCAGGGCCGAGGTGGTGCTGGGGAACATCATCAAGAAGAAAGGGTGGAGGTAAGGAGGACCTCATCCCTCGGTGGCCGAGCCGTCACCGCGGTGCCAACGCGCTGGGGAAGCCGGCGGAGCAGGCGCTGACTCCTCTTTCTCCCTGCAGACGGTCCAGCCTGGTCATCACCACCAAAATCTTCTGGGGAGGAAAGTAGGTACCGCACCGCCCCGCAGCAGCGGCGCCGTGGAGCGCCAGGCTCTCACCACCTTTCCTTTTCCAGGGCTGAGACGGAGAGGGGTCTGTCCCGAAAGCACATCATCGAAGGTAGGGATGCTCATGGGTGCTGCCGGCCCCGGCGCCAGCCCAGGGCCCGCGGTGCCTGATGGTGCCACCCGTGCCGCAGGTCTGAAGGCATCCCTGGAGCGGCTGCAGCTGGAGTACGTGGACGTGGTGTTTGCCAACCGGCCCGACCCCAACACGCCGATGGAAGGTGGGTGCCGCGCCGCGGTGCCATTCCCCACCGCCATCCGTCGCCATCGCGGTTGGTTTGCGCCAGGCTTTTGTTCCGAGGGCATTTTCCCTTCCCAAGCAGAATCCACTCCTCCGCCGCCACGGTCAGCCTGAGCTATGGTGAACCCTCTGCCACCCCAGGGCAGCGATGGGGACGGGGTGGTGGCGCGGCACAGGCTGCCGCCTCCACTCTTTCTAAATCTCTCTTTTATCACCAGGGGACCCATTTGGTTCCTCCAAGTCCAGGACTTTCATCGTAGAAGGTACTCCCTGCCCGCCGGCCGCTGCCTGCGTCCCGGCGGCACTTCCTGGGGCAGAACCCCCATTCCTCTTTGATTTCCATCCCTGTCCCCCAGCAAACCCCAGCATAAAGCGCACAGGCGGCATCGGCACAACCGGAACACCCGCTGCCCTTCGGACCGCCCACAGGACAGAGGCAGAGCAGCTCCCGGCCTCGCCATGGTCCTTTGCCCTGTGCCAGGACCGCGGCGGATGGCTCTGAGCATGCCGGGTGCCCGCTCTCCCCGCCTTTGGCTGCAGGAGCGCGCCTTGGCTTGGCCCCAGCCCGCATGGCTCAGGGCCGGCTGCCCCCAGAGCCCCCCTTGCATGGGGTCCAGGGCTCCCTTCCGTGCCGCCGGTGATGCTTCAGGCCCCTGCACCAAGGCGGTGCCGGCAGCCCCCATGGTGGGAGAGCCCCGGCATCACCAGCGGCATGCCGGGATCACCTGCGGGCCCTGGCACATCCTGAGCGGCTGCTCCCTCAGTCCCTGTCCTGCTCCTTTGAAAGCCTCCTCCGGACACAACCCGGCTCCCACCTCGGCATGGGGAGCGGGATGCTCACGGGCACAGCACCCCCCTAACCCCCCGCCTGCCGCTGTCCCCTTCCCTCCCGGCAGAGACGGTGCGAGCCATGACCCACGTCATCAACCAGGGGATGGCCATGTACTGGGGGACCTCGCGCTGGAGCTCCATGGAGATCATGGTAAGGGCCCAATCAGTGATGCTGATTTAATTGGGCAGCAGCTGGCGGGAATCGGGCGCTTGCAGATGCGCTTAAGCCCTCATTACCGTCCGGATGGCTGCTCGGGGCTCGGCGGAGGGGGTGCTGAGGGTCCTGGCTCTTCGGCAGGAAGCGTATTCGGTGGCCCGGCAGTTCAACCTCATCCCACCCATCTGCGAGCAGGCCGAGTACCACATGTTCCAGCGGGAGAAGGTGGAGGTGCAGCTGCCCGAGCTCTTCCATAAGATAGGTACTGCAGCAGGGGTCCAGCCCTAGGCCCCAAAGCACGGTGCTCCCCAAACCCAGGCTCGGCAGGGGCAGCAGCATCACCCTCCCTCTGATCCGTTCTTAGGTGTCGGAGCCATGACCTGGTCCCCGCTGGCCTGTGGCATCGTGTCAGGGAAGTACGATGGGGGGATCCCCCCCTATTCCCGCGCCTCACTGAAGGTGAGCCTGGACCGGGGGTCACATCAGGACAAAGCCATGGGAGCACATAACCAACCGTGACCCATGGAGTTTGGGGATGCTGCGCCCGTGCGAGGGCTCGGTACCCCCCAACCCCACCATAACGCCTCCTCCTGCTCCCCAGGGGTACCAGTGGCTGAAGGACAAGATCCTGAGCGAGGAGGGCCGGCGGCAGCAGGCGAAGCTGAAGGAGCTGCAGGCAATCGCCGAGCGCTTGGGCTGCACCCTGCCACAGCTCGCCATCGGTAAGGGGACGGGGGGACATGGGGGGACACGGGGGGACACCCGGACCCCGCTCAGGCTCTGCTCTCCCTCCTGCCCCAGCCTGGTGCCTGCGCAATGAGGGTGTCAGCTCCGTCTTGCTGGGAGCCTCCAACGCTGACCAGCTGATGGAGAACATTGGAGCAATACAGGTCAGTGCCGGCCGCCGGCGTGGGCAGCTTTGCTCATGGGGCACAATGGGGCAGCACTCCCGCTGCAGTGCTGCAATGCACAGGGAAAAGAGGTTGCAAATGTGGCTGCAGAGAACAGGGTTTGCTTCATCTGAAGCTGAGCGGAAGAGAGGAGGCTTTGCTGGGCTGAGCTCGACCCGGGCTCCCTTAACTGGGTCGCTCATCCGGAGAGCTGGGGCTCGTAGCATCGAGGTCACAGGATGGAGGCGGTGAGCGCGGCTGCATCCTCCCGCCTGTTCCCATGCCACGATCCCGACTCCCAACACCGTCCCCCGCAGGTCCTACCGAAGCTGTCGTCTTCCATTGTCCACGAGATCGATAGCATCCTGGGCAACAAACCCTACAGCAAGAAGGACTACCGCTCCTAAGCGCACGCCGCGCAGCCCTCGCCGCCCCATCGCTTGCTTACGCTTTGTGGGAGCAAAGTGAAGAGCGTGGCTCGCCCCACGAGCTGCCCCAGACCATGGCACCGCTGCGCCCGGAGGGGCTCTGGGGCGCGGGGACGGCCGCTGGTGGGGCGCACACCGGGGCCGGAGCTGCCGTGGGGATCCGTTGCATGCGTGGCTGCCATCGGTGGCCGCGGCGGTGCGAGCGGGTGCTGTACGTCCAGATGAGGCCGACAACACGAAGCTGTTCCCCAGCCCTCCGTGTGGTATATCCCGTGGGAAGAGCTGCTCCTCCCGGGGCAGGGGTGGGATGGGGGATGATGTGTACCCCAATGGGCATAGGCACCGCATGAGCGAGCCGAGTGCGAGCGTGTGGATACACGTGTGTACGTACAGGGACACACGTGTACCTGCAGTGCGTGTGCAGGTACACGTGTGTTGGTGCAGCACTGCCCGCAGTACCTGCAGCCATGTTCACACAGGTAGCTATGATTACACGTGTGCACACGCTCAGAGGTGTGATCTCTACCTACATCCCTATACTCACACCAGTCTTCATGCAGGCCTCCATGCCTACTCATACGTAGACACAGATGTGTGCGAGGGTAGATGCACACGTCTGTGAAAATCACATACAACACATATACCAACATACAGATGTGGCATGTCTTCATGTATACACAGACATCAATCTCTACAGCTGTATGTCTATATCCAAATGGAGAGATGGGTACATAGCCCTGGGAATATATTGATTTGTATGGATATATATGCACACAGATACAGAAATAACGAATAGGCAAATAAGGAAGTGTGTGTATCTACAGCTACACATGCAGATATATCCATAGCAATAGCTAGGTATGTACTATGCTTATTCCTACACCTACGTAGAGATAGATGATCACACACACACGGACATAAACATGTCTGTAATTTAGGGCTCATAGGGATGGGTGTGTTTATATCCTTACCCTAAAGGTGTCTCTGTGTGTGTATGTACATACAGGCGGTTACGTGTACACACACACAGAGGTAAGACACTAAAACACATCACACAGGCACATCCCCCCTTACGTATGTTGCTTGCTCTGTATCTATACCTACATATACCTTCATATGTAACTACATAGATGTTTGTATGCATATATAAATATATATGCTCATATAAGTGGATAGTTACAGATAGATGCATGGCTG
Source organism: Forpus xanthops (assembly GCA_032466535.1). NCBI lineage: Eukaryota > Metazoa > Chordata > Aves > Psittaciformes > Psittacidae > Forpus > Forpus xanthops. The sequence goes on from JASSUY010029788.1 coordinate 9,231, forward strand.
TAGACACATCTTGCACTATATATGTGGAGCTACACCTATACACCTTTAAGTGTATTTATATCTATTTTATGTATAAATACATAAAAATTGCAAATACAGACGAGTCTGCATATACACAGGTCAATACACCTGTATATCCACAGACACAGGTCTATATATGTATATATGGGTATATACACACAGAAGTTACAAGTACATGTGTATATATACACACAGATACAGGTATGTGTATGTACACCTATGTAAAGACATTTATACACCCATAGCTACATCTATACATGCTTTTCTACCCGTACCTATATACACACCTCATACATTGACTTCCTATAAGCATATATAGACACAGGTATTAAAATTACAAATACATTATATACACACATGTATAAAAGTACACAATGTGTGTGTATATATACACCCACAGCTATAGCTGCACCTGAATATCTATACCATTGGCTACACCTACATATCAGTACCTATTTATATCTAAAACTGTGACATCAACATAGATCTACACATACACACATGTATGTTGTCAATGTGTCCATGCAGAAAACACGCATGGAAGAGCCCGGACTGGGGGAGGACAGCTCCATTGGCTGCCCATGGACCCTGCACATGTACATGCGTGCACACACGTGTGTGCAGGACGATGCAGGGGCTGGGAGCACATCTGGAACCCCCCTCACCCCATTTCCCCCCCCAACCACTCACCCCCACTGCATCCTTCCCAAGGGATTTATTAAAACACAGAGAACAGAAACCAGGACACACGGAGCACGAAGGGAACGCGGGGGCATCGCTCACAGCTGCCACCAGCCTGGGGCATCACTGTCACCGCGCTCACGGGTGGCCCCATCCACCCGTGTCACCTCCATCCACGTGCCCCAAGCCTGGCACACGTGGACCCCAGGGCTGAGCCTCCCCATAGATGCACCAATGCTCTCAGTTGGGCTCTGGCCGTGGGGCTGGCAGCAGGCATGCACTTGCTCAAACACACGAGGACGTAGAAATGGACCTGATGGGGAATCTTGGGAGCCAGCTCGGAGGGGTGCCTCAGCCTATGGACTACCCCATGGGCTACCTGGCCTGCCCTCGCACACCCGCGCCACCAAACCCGGACACGGTGGTGCCAGCTCCCCTCGCTCAGCCCGCCGTGCCCACACAAACTCTTCAAGTCTTCAATAAGAAAGTGCAAGAGAAAGGACACGAAATGAAGCCCGGTCCCGGCGGCACAGGGTGGCCACAGCACTTGAAGCACACTTGAAGCGGGAGCACCCGGCAGCAGCTCATCCTCACGCAGGCAACACCGCCTTCCCCTGCCCTTCCTCCGGGGCTGCTGCAAGGAGAGGGGAGGGAGAGCTGCCCATCAGGTGGGTCCAGACCCCCCTGTGCTGAACAAGGGGCAGGGGGAGTGTGTGACCCCCCTGGGCAGAAGCAGCCAGCCCAAGGGCTTCCAAAAGCATCCTGCTGCCTCCAGTGCTGGTACCCACTTGAGCCACACTTGGCCATCAGCACTTGGGGGAACAGCAGTACAGCCCCATCCCATCGTGTGTTGGCACATGTCATAGGATCATAGAATCATGGAATGGTTTGGGATGAAGGGACCTTAAAGCTCCTCCAGCTCCAACCCCTGCCAAGGGCAGGGACACCTTCCACTGGAGCCCCTGTGTCCAACCTGCCAGAGATGGGGCAGCCACAGCTTCTCGTGTGTCCCACAGACCCTATGGAGCAGGAGCACATCTTACCTCAGCTGGAAACGGGAGCTGGGGGCAAAATCCTGGGAACACCTAAATATCTGTGGAGAGAAGGGGAAACAGCCTGCTTGTCCGGCATCTTCAGCGATGCTCCTGGCCCCCAAATCCAGCCCTGGATTTCTCTGCCAAGAAGCATCTGCTCAAACCCCAACCTACCAGTCACATACGGTCCCAGAGGCATCTGGCTGTAGTTGACAATCCCACCTGGCCCGGGACCTCGGAAATTGGGCCCAAAGCTGCTGTTGTAGATCTGCGATGAGCCAAAGGAGCCCTGTGGAGGCAAAGCGGGAGGAGAGACGCTGACCTGCAGCCCTGGCCCCACTGCTGCCCCCCATGAGGGGCTCCAGCCCATCCCCATCCCCACAGACCTGCTGCACGGGGGGCTCCCCACCACGCGTGGCCAAGCGGCTCAGGATGCTCCGCTCCGACATCTGCAGCCGAGCAGCCACGGGCGGGATGCGGGACAGCATGGAGGGCAGGCGTGTTACATCGGCCTTCATGTCACTCAGCAGCTCCTCGAGCTGGTTCAGCACTGCGAGCACAGCGAGCCAGGATGAGGCCACGAGGGCACCCACCACAGACACCTTGAGTCCCAGCAAGCTCCAGCAGCTGGGAGACAGGAGATGGGGACACCTCCTGCCTGCACTGCCCCTTCCCACGCTGCTCTGCCCGCACATACCCTTGTGCAGGACGGCGTTGGCAGGCTTGTTCCCAGCCAGGGACTCTTTAGAGAGGTGCTGGTGGCTCTCGGCAAGGCACTCCACTTCAGCCAGACGGGCGTTGAGGGCCATGGCCGGGTGACTGGGGTCTTGGGTCATGTTGAGGTACGCTGCCCTCCGCAGCTGCTCCTCGATCACCAGGGCCTGCTCCAGCAACTGGGAGGCACAGGAGGGGAAGATTCAGGCTCAGACCCCGCTCCAATGCGTATCAGTGCTGCTCCGCAGGCTCTAGGCTGCCTCTGCCCTTACGTGCTCCACGCTGGCCTTGCTCCCAAAAGGGGGAACAGGCTTAGCCCTTGTGTTTTCTCATCCCATTCAGACACTGAGCATCCCAGAAAGGGATGTGGGCAGCATTCCACAGCACCACCCGGGCAAAGCACTGGCCATTCACAGTGACAAGCCCACGGCAGCTATGCCCAACCCAAGCACCACGGTGCCCATGAACTCCCCAGGATCAAACCCAACTCTGCTCTGGCAACCACGAGCCCCTGGCAAAGCCTGGTCCCAACCAGCACTGATGGGTTTCCCCTTGGCTCTGCAGCACCGCTCTGATCCCCCCCATTGGTAAGGACTCACCAGCCCTGGACCTGCAACTCGCCTTGAACCGCCGGGCAAGGAACTTGTTCTTCATCTCAAGGTAGTTCCCCTTGTGTATCTCTGACTTGAAGGGCTCGTTCAGGATCACGTAGCGTGGGTCGTTCTGGATGTCCTGCCAGCGGGCATAGCCGTGACTGGTGCCGAGGGGGTGTCAAGGGCAGAACTGGCCAGCAAACAGCACCCCCACCTCACCACCAAACACCTCCCTGCCTCCCATCAGCAGGAGGCACGGTCCCACCACGTCAAAGGGTACGTGACGATTCCTGCCAACAGCCAGTAGTCATGGCGGCGGTGCCAGATGTCGTAGATCTTGCCGGAGGAGATGGCAGCTCTCTCCTCGTTCTGCCACAGCGTGTGCAGCTCTGGGGAAGCAGAACAGCAGTGTCAGGCAGCGGGGCTGCATCGTGCAGCGGGCAGGGAGAGCAATGGACATGGAGCTGTGAGCCCGCATCGTCCCACTGCATCCCCTTCATGTTCCTTTCTGACCCTCCTGCTCTCACCTGTAAAGCCACCGTCGGCGATGTTGAACATGAATCGGAAGTTCACGTTTCTGTCATCCTTCTTCCCGTCCTCCTCTTCCTCTTTGTCACCGTTTTGCTGAGCCTCACCTTGCTCCTTCTCCTCCGCCTTGGGGTCCTCTGCTTGGCAAACACAAGAAATGGTGCTGTCTCATCACAGTCCACTCAAAAACCGACCAGGGTCCTCCTTTCCCCAGGAACTCCTCGCTCCCATCACTGCTGGGGAAGCCACTTCTTGCCCCAAAGCCTCCTCGCACCTCACCTGCTTTGACTTCCTTGTCCTCCCCTTTCCCTGGGCTGTTGTTTAACTCCGGCTTCTCCAAAGGCTTCTCTTTCTCTTGCATCCCCTCATCTGCAGAAGGGAACAGGACTATGGGAAGAGCTCAGTGTGGAACTGTGCATTCAAGAGCTGCTCCAGCACATTCTGTGGTGCCACAGCCCTGCAGAAGCCCATGCCATGGCCAAGAGGCCACTGTTTCATTCTACCCCGAGAGCCTCACCTTTCACCAGGGGCTCAGGAGAAGGCAGAGCCCTTTCACTCTCCTCTTGCTTCTCATCCCTTGGTTTCTCATTGCTGTCGCAGCTTTCCGGGTGCTCTTCACCTTCCACTTTCTCAGCACTCACAGTCACCTTAACGTCAAGCACTCACCCAGGTCAGCCCAGCCTTGCCCCCTCCCTGGGGAGCTCTGACCTTCCCCATAGACCACAATAGGGTCTCCCAGGGTAAGCACTGAAGGAAGCCACCCCACCTGGCTCTCAGACACCTTCCTGCACTTCTGCTCCACTTGCTCCCTTTCCTCCTGGAACCCGAGTTGTGTTTCTGTTTTGTCTGCAGCAACAGCAAAGTGAGGAAGATCCTGAACAGGCTGCAGAGGGCTCTGCCTCGTGCACCCCCATTCCCAAGCCACAACCCCCCCGAAGCCCACAGGAACATCTACCAGTGAAGGAGATGGGTCCCATGTGCGCTGGGCTGGCCGGGATGGGGGTGTTGGGATCTGAAGACACAATCTCACTGGACTTCTTGCTGTCTGGGCCATCGAGAAGCAGATCCGGGGTGCTGTATTTGCCATTGACATGCTCGAACTCCTGGACCTGGGGCAGGCACACGCCATCAAGTCAAACCCAGCAGGGACATCGCAACCGATGGAGCAGCAGCATCGCTACCATCAGAGACACTTCACACCCCAGCTCCAAGACCCAGCAGGTCCCCAGTGCGGTTCCTCTGTTTTGCAGCCAGACCATTAAACCCCTGCTGATGCTGTGCCCCTTGCAGGAGGGAAGCAGCAGGTTTGAAAGCCAGTTTGCATTAGCCTCGCACACTGACAAAGCTGGATGTGCTCCAAGCTTGGAGATTCAGTATGGGATCCCTGAGGAGCGGCTTTCAGCAGCCCATGAACCTCACGGGGCTCCAGGACATACCTGAACCATCACACTTCAGATCCTACTCACCCACCTTCTTCCTTACTAGTGACATGACCCCGATGCGAGTGAGCACGTGCTGGCGTGAGAGCCCTTCCCTGGGAACGCCATCCGCAAAGGTCTCGGCACCGTCTGCCCCAGGCTCACACAAATGCCTCATGAAGAGGGAGACGTACGCCCTGCGGGTGGAGAGCCAGACCTGAGCGCAGCCTGGGGACCACAGCAGAGCTGGTGACAGAGCAGGACAAGGGCCGGAGCGGGGACAGTGCCCATTGGCCTGCCCGGGGTCTCCGGTACCTGAACTCCTTCTCGCTCTTCCCTCGCAGGTCCCGCACCAGCCAGTGGGAGTTGAAGGCGTCCTGGGGTGGCATTCCCCAGCGCATGATGGCGTTCAGGAAAGCCTTGCGCTGGCGGGCGTTGAAGCCCAGAACCTGGTGGGGCAGAGGCATCACTGCAATCACAGTGTGGCCTCGGTGGCATGCGGCACCTCAGAGCATCAGGGTGGCTACAGAAAGGCTGGAGCAGGACTACTGTGCCGGGGGCTCAGCACAGAGTACTCCAGGGCAGCCCCATGACTGAGTTGGTCATGCTCTGGTTGAGGCCAACGCTCACCTCGATGTTGCCCCCAACTCTTGCCAGCAAAGGAGGGAGAGGTTTGTCCCGGTCGCTCTTCAGCTGTCTCCGGGATTGTCTCCTGCCACCTACAGCCAAGCAACCCCAGTGATGGACAAGCCCAAGCAGCAACGGCCTAACTTCCTGCATCTGCTCCAATCCCAAAGCTTCCAGTCCCCTCCACCCACCCCACTGGCCTCCAGAGCTCCCCATTGATCAACCTAAGGACCAGACTACAGTCCTGCAGCAGCCAGCAAAGGAAACAGCCCATCGCCTTCCCTGCCATGGGAATGTCCTCACCTGGCAGCACATGGGGACCACTCTCCACATATGGAGGCCCAGAAGCACAACATTCCCTCCAACCCAGAGTTTCTGCTGCACCCAGGCTCCAGCAGCTCCCCATGGAGCAAAACCCCATGGTCTATCAAACGTATTAACTCACTCTGACCTTCTGGCCTGTCCTCGAAGTCTTCATCCTCATCCTCGGAACCGATGGAATACTCTGACTGGTTGTCAGAGAGCTCATCCTGCCACTCTGCACATGCCAAGGGAAGACAGGGTAGGAGATGGCCCAAGCGAGGGACACCCCTAGGCAACAACGACTCAGCCACTAAGTTTCTTGGGCAGCCGGAGCAGAGCAGTGGCTGTACCTTGGTCCTCCTGCGAGGTGTCGTTGTAGTTGACCTGCTTGCGGATTCTCTTCCCTTTCCCCAGGTTCCTGGCCAGATCTTCCTGCTGCTGCTCATAGTGGTGCCGCAGCAGCTTCTCCCAGTAGTCGGGGTCCACATTCTCCTCTTGCTTGATGATCTCACGTTCCACCTCCTCCTGCAAAGCAAGAGCCAAGAGGCTTGAGATGGGGCAGCCACAACCTGCAGCATCGCCCCACTGCCCCACCCTCTAACAGCTCTGCAGGGAAAGAAAGGGAAAGGCTCCAAACCCCTGCCTGGAATTTGGCTTTGCCCAAAGGGACTGACCTCAGTGTAAGGCTCTCGAAGGGCTCCTCCAAACTCTGCCACCCATCCCACCCTGCAGTGCTCACACTCACATCAAGGGAGGGACCATGCATCGGGAGAGACCTCCCCAAGCATCACCCTGCCATCAGCTCCCACAAAGATGAAGGAAATAAGGCAGGAGAACAAGTGACAGCAGCACAGTACATAAGCAGCACCATGTGCCAACAGGGACAGAGCCTGGCTTGCACCATGGGTCACACAGGACCAAGATGACTGTGCTTCCTCACTGCGGGGGCCCCATCAGCCCCAGGACCCCAGGTCTGTAACAGTCAACAGCAGTCACAGGCAGAGCAGGAGGAGCCCTGCCCCACGCTGAGGAGGGAAAGGGAACGGAACACAGAGGGGTGTACAAAGAGGTGCGATTGTAAGACATGATACTAGTCACATTACCACACCGTCCTCTTCTCTCACAACATACTGGGCCACTTTAAAGGAGCTGAGATACTCGTTCATGTTCTGCAGCTCTGTGTCATCAGTCGCATCCTGATTTCGGTCCAGCAGCTTTGAGATGGCAGCATCGTCGTAGTGGATCACACTGCTGTCATCCACATCCTTATTGTCACCTGGAGAGTAAAGCCAGGGCAATGGAAGCTCAGATCACCGTGTGGAGACAGCTCAGGTGTTGGCCAAGGAGGGGATGGGTCACCCAAACACGGAGGGCTACAGACCTGGTGGGGTGCCACCGTGCTTCTTCTTCATGCCAGGAGTCACTGCACCCCCTTTGGTTGACAGTGTGTCAGAGAAAGGAGGGACAGTGTCCGGCATGGTGATGCGCTGTCCCTGTGACACCACACCTGCGGGGTAAGACAGTGAGCTCCAGGCCCTGCCATGTGCAGAGCATCCCCATCCTTCCCAACCTCACCTTCCACATCATCCTTGAAGAGTTCTTCCGTCCCAAACTTGAGGATGTCATCCAGCTCCTGCTTGGTCATGGAGCCTGACTTGGAGCCGAGCCCTGGGCGGACAACCAGGTGGGTGAGCATCATCTTCCTCTTGGCCACCTGCGTGATGCGCTCCTCAACAGAGGCTCTGGTCACGAAGCGGTAGATCATCACCTTCTTGTTCTGCCCGATGCGGTGAGCGCGGCTGAACGCCTGCAGGCAGAGCACAGAGCTGCTGAGGGGCTGCAGGGCTCATCCCATGGGGCTGCACGGGAGGGCAGGGCAGGGATACACACTGCTCTTTGCCTTCCCATGACTTGTGGAGGCACAGGCTGCTTGCCCACTCCTGCTGACATTCAATCATCAGCCAGGGTCTGCCCCAGGCTATGGGAAACACAAGTGGAAGCTCCCCAAACAAAGGGGGGCACCTGGTGGGGAATAACCAGCAGGAGAAAGCAAGAAGCCCTTGAAAGAGAGCCAAGTTTAGTGCCAGGTCTCTCCCAGCCCATGACACGAGTGCCAGACTGGGGCTGCTGAGCAGAAACATGTCCCCCAAACAGAGCTCTCAAGGGAAGAGACCGAGTGCCCTGTGAACAGAGCCGAGCCCCAGAGGTACTTGCTATATGGGAAGGAAAAGGAAAAGTCAGAAACCTGGATGTCATTGTGGGGATTCCAGTCAGAATCATAAATAATGACTGTGTCGGCCGTAGCAAGGTTTATGCCCAGACCACCAGCACGGGTAGAGAGGAGAAAGCAGAACTGCTGAGCACCAGGAGCTGAGAAAGACAAACCCACAGGTGAGACAGAAAGGAGCGTGGCGCGCGTGGCGAGGTGCAGAACTGTGCTTTGGGGATGGAACCATTGGTGAGGGAAGGCAAGGAGTGACCCCGTGGCTTCCCCACATGCTCTGAACCCACCCCACCTCCTCCCCTCAGACAGGCAGAAGCACAAGTACCATTAAACCTGTCTATGGCCTCCTGGCGCAGGCCGCCCGTGATGCCCCCATCGATCCGCTCATACTTGTAGCCTTCGTACTCCAGGAAGTCCTCCAGCAGGTCCAGCATCTTTGTCATCTGCAGGGCAAGGAGACCCCGGCATGAGCAGCTCCACGGGGCCTGGCTCCCTGCCACCCCCTGCAGCCCAGAGGCCAAGGTGATGGTGGCACCACCACCACCAGGGTACGGCCACCAGGATGCTGCCCACGGAGCGACACTCGTGGCTCATCCTTTACAGGCAGCTTTGCCAGCATGAGGGAGCTGGGTCTGAGCTGCCCTCCCCAAAGGCGGCACTGTTACTATTATCTCCTCTTGATCCATAGGTGACAGGGGCTGGAAACATCACTGTTGCCACCAGCAATTCCCACTACCTCTATCCACTCCAAATTCTCATCCAGTACAAGAAAGACCCTTTAAAGATGTATTTATGGTTCCTCATTCCCTACACTCACCTGGGAGAAGATGAGGACCCTGTGACCCCCGTCCCGTAACTTCTTCAGCATCTTCTGGAGCAGCATCAGTTTGCCAGAAGATTTGACCAACGAATTCCCATCATAGGATCCATTGGGCAGAACCGGGGCTTCCTAAAAGGCATCCTGGTCAAGCCTCCCAAAGGACAACACTCGAGAAATTCATGTGCACTCTGAAGGCAAAATCCCAGGCTTGAACACCCACACCATTAACCAAAGATCACGGGCACAGTCCCTGACACACAAAGCTCAGAACCACGTCCATGGCACACACAGAGCTGACGTACCACTGCTGCCACAGGGAAGAGGTAGGGGTGATTACAGCACTTCTTCAGGTCCATCATGATATTGAGCAGCGAGACCTGGTTCCCACCACCCTTAGAATTCAGGGCTTCAAAGTTCCTTGTCAGGATGAATTTGTAGTACTTCCTGTAGGAACAGGGAGGGGAGGGACATCTCTGTAATCCAGCCAGGCCTGGGACTGGCACAAACAGGGCAGCACCACGTAAAAGTCCCCTAGAGGAGCTTGCTCCAAGCCCTGTGTCCAACCTGGCCTTGAGCACTGCAGGGATGGGGCAGCCACAGCTTCTCTGGGCACCC
>JASSUY010029789.1:1661-14771 GCA_032466535.1 Forpus xanthops
AAGTCCACGAAGCATATACAGAAATTTCCACAATTCCTAATATTCCCATGATACTAAGCTTGTTTACATGCTTATACCAATGTCCTGACATTAGGTTTGGAGAGAAATGTAATGAAATGTAACGATGATCTATTACTACCATCATTTTTTTAAGCACTCCCCTATCAGAATTTAGTGAAGGCACTTCTAATATTGATGAATTCTATCAATGTTTTTTCTCCTTATTTCATTATCAGTGAGACTCATTGCACAAGTAGCCCAGAAACACATTCTTTCTGTAAGACCTTGCATTAGGGTTCACAGGTTACTGATTCTTTCTTGAGAGCGTAATTAATTTTAGCTCACAGGTGGAGAGTGTCATTCAAGGGGCTAAATACACAACTGTTTCGAAACTTGCATTTGATTTTCTACTCTGAGAATCCAACTCTGTTTTATAAACATTAATTAAAAGACGTATCGGCATGAAAATGATTCTCAAAATGAAGGAATTTGAATGAAAATAGCTGTCATCTAGGAAAAAAACCCTCCAAAACACTGCAATACTTGTAAAAGATGGCATGCTGAGTATCAGAAAAAAGGTGATTAGAAAAAAAGTGACGCATTCTTACACAAATCCATGAAATTTCTTGTCAGCATTAAAAGTTCTAAGAACTCAAATTATAAAGAATTTATCTTACTCATGATAAGCATTTCAAAAGATTCATCCAAATCTTCCTTATTTATTTTGTTCTGAGTAAAAATAAATGAAAATCTAACCATTTCACCTGAAGCTATGATTGGGAAAAATGGATTGTCAGCTGAAAAGCTTGTAGGGAAAACCATAATTGTGAAAAGGCAAAACAGGAGGAAACTCAGCCTTATTTGTGCATGAATAATAAGCTGGCAAAGATGCATTTCTCGTTTGCCTAACTGGTATTTTATATTATATTTTTTTTTTCCAACACTTAGAGCACATCCTAAGATGGAAATTAATGAAATGTTTTTGAAATTCATTCCTTTCCATCAAACAGTTAAGAAATCAACATGACAGAGCAGTAGAAGTTCCTATAATTATTATTATAATGTGTTTTGCTGATAAGAACATGGGGAAAAAACAGTTTTTTTCCTTGTGCATCCTTAGCTTAGGAACACAATGGAAGCAAAAGATATGTGTGTCATTAGCCTACACCTTCATATTACTACAGTGTACATGGGAAAACAGTGCTAAGAGAGATAAAATGCAAGTTTGTTCTCCATCTGTTTTTGCAATCCAATATTACACTAACTTTTGCTGTCCTTTACATTTATTGCAGCCATCAGTATTTCCCTAGCTTATGAGAAAACTACAGACGTTTCTATTTATCACAGTGGTAGCTGCTAGTGCATTCTGAAGATACTTCCAAGCAACACTATTTCTTAAATTCTTATGCAAAGGCAGAGCAGCAATGTGATATGAACATTAAACAGCAACAATATGTGCTAGAACATAGTGAGCGCAATTTCTAGCAGGTGCATGAGTATTTTAAAATCTAGAACTACTCTGGCTGATTTCTAATTTCCTAGAACCAGAATAAATATATTTATCTTCCTTCCAGTCTTTATGGTTTTCAAACCTTACTTCTTAGAAATTTTAAACATACTAGATGATTTCTATCACATTTAGCAGAAGGGTAAATCCCTCAAGGTTCTAAATTCATGCAAGTTCTGTGAAACTCTCCATTAGGTGGATGAGATGGGCCCGAACGACTGCAAGCATCCAGTCTATATGTGTACAGCCATGGCACATGTTGCCTCTGAGCAAGTGACAGATGGAGTCAGACATTGGAAGAGATCAGAGTGCTATATTAGTGGAGGTCAACCAGTATATGCAAGTGAATGAGAAAAACTGTCCAATAGGACCCCACAGAAAAAAGTAAAATATTAGAGTTATGACCAAAGACAAAGGGCCTGTAGGGACACAAGACTGTCTGGGGGAAGCCTGGCTTCATCACTTCTGTAGCTTGGAATAAAGATTGTTGAGCACTGTATTTTTGTTTAGTTTTCATTACTATATAATACAATACTTCGGGATATATTAAGATAATACAGGAGTGACTGCTGTAAAGTTAAATCTGCATTAAAGACATGCATCATTTCCTCCATACAATTTCATCTTTGTGGCCTTAAAATTTGTTGTCATGATTCCATTTTTATGCTAATGTTTAGAGCAATTTCACGCTGTTTTATAAAACAAAGTAAGATAAAATATCTCAAAAATATTAACAAATATCTATTTCCAGTTTCCTGTGTGACTGTCCTAATTTCTCTCTATACCTTTTCAGGAACAGTTCTTCAGGAATGGTGATAACAGGCAGGTTAATGTTCTGAATGTTCAGTTCCTGCAGTCCACTTAGTTTGTCTTGCAGAGCCTGGGCATAGGGAACATCTTTTGATGCCTTTTGTAGCCAGGTGTTGGTTGCCTGCAATAAGGAGACGATTTTTTTGAAGTAAATAATAAGTTTTAAGACTTTCCACAAAGTAATCTGAAAACCTTTGTAACTATCCATATACTGAGCCTTAAGCATCTGATAAAGTGGCTGGCTCGATCAAAGTTGAAAATACACATCTCATTCAATATGGTGAGTGCTTTTACAAGTAGTTCCCATTTTGGCTTCCATGGGGGAGGCAGGAAATCATCAGGGCTATATGATCAATTTATAATATCTACTGTAGGTCAAAACATACCACAATAAATTGTGACACAATATGTCGCAGTGTCATATCTGTATGAGCCACTTTCCGATCCAGTAGTTCATTGGCATGCTTCTCTAAAGTTTTTGGGTAGTCTGAAAAGTCAATTTGGAAGGCAGAAGACATTTTTTTCATAGCAGCACTGGCACCTGAATTCCACTCTAGCTCAACTTTCTCAGAATCTGAAAACATCAATTTAAAAGAAAAAGGTAACATTAGCAATATTCTTACTCTATTTAGGGATATGCTGTAAACTAATGTAACAAAACGTTTAAATTTATGGGTTGCGCTTGTGGATCATGCTTTTGTCCCTACCATATCTGAGAAGAACTCTTTCTGAAATTGAATTTCCGTAAGTTGTTGCAGCTGAGCTCATCTCAAGATACCCTTTGTTTGGTGAATAATTAACCAATGCTTCACTTCTAAGTTCAGTTTGCAAGCGAGGAATAGAAAGGGTGCCCCTTAACATTGCCTCTCCCATTCCAGCATACCTGTGAAAGCAAAAAAGTAGCTGTGAATATAAAACATTTCACTCTACTTTTTCAGTTATGCTTCAGGAACAATTTCAGCATTTATATCTATAATAAAGGCAGAATAGGTGCTAAAAAAAAAAACAAAATAAAACTTGTAAACTCTGTTCCAATTCAATTAGTGTTTTCAGCTTCGCTGGCTACTTTGGGAAATATGTGGTAAATTATTATAGTGCTTTGTGCAGATGCACACTATAATTCTGTACTAATTCCATAATACTAAAATGAATAGAAATACGTACCTGTCTTGGTAAAGTTGTACCTGAACCAAATTCTGAACTCTTTACTCAAGCTGAATTCTCTAAGGATACAGACTGTGGCAATGAATCACATATAAACAAAATATTTGACAAAACATATTATGCTACTGGGCTTCATTTTCCTTTATTCACATTTATTTTATATTTCTGTAGCTTTGTTGACTTGAGCGAACTTTAATATTATGTTAGTGCAAATGAAAGGGAATTGAGGTCCCTGACATCTGTCCAAAGCTCCCACTGATATCAGAGGCAATTCTGCATGAACAGCAAAGACAAAGACTCCCTGGGGCACCATCAAGATCACAGAATTCCATGGAAGATTGAGGTTTATTAAAGAATGTGATCAGCTCATTTCAGTATGGGCTTGTGAGGCGGACAATTTTAGAAACCCTGGCAGGCTGAACATTTTTGTTAGCTCCCCTGTAGATGTTCCCGGAAATATTCTCATCGCAAAGCGTGGGAATTTTTACAGGAAGCTCTCAGTTATTTTTGGTTTTGTTGCCTATTGAGTGCCATTAGATTTTTTCATGGGGAGATGTAATAACTTTTTGTAGAGCTGAACATAACCAGTAAAGTATAATACTTCTCTGAACAAACCTTGCCTTGTTTATATTTTGGATTATCACACCTGCAATAACACTAGTACAATGTCATTTTTGTATTCATATGTGTGCAAACATAGAAGAACTAGCTCAAGGAACTTGTAATACAAATTATATGTATACATACAGTAGGAAAGATCACTTGGTGTACAAGGTGTATACATGCATGTATTTCAAATAAAATACCTCAAGTATTTTTTAAGAGGGTTTGAATGGCAAGCTTCTCTGCCTCTTTGTACAAGCAATTTCTTCACAAAGGGATAAAATTTTCTACCTTCAATAAAACATTCAGCTATTTTATACAAAGATGTAAGTGGTTTTCTGAGTTACCTTATCTGGCCAGTAAGAATAAATTCAGAAATCTTCTTGTTGTTAAAGTCTAAGACAAAGGTATATGCTTTCTTCCCAGGAATGGATTCGTCGGTAATTCTGAAGTTTGTACCGAAGTCAACATCAGCATCAGGAATGTGAACATCACTGGTCAAAATCTTTCTATCTCTGTTGTACCTGAAGGTCAGTGTGGCCTCATGCTGCTTTACACCTGTAAAATACAGTGTCCTTTGGTTATTTGCAAACATGGAATCTGTTTAGACTTTTCTTAAAAGAAGAATTAAAAAGGATCAACTGGAAATCATATCACCCTGAAGATGTAATGCAACCTTTGATGAGCTTGAATCAGAAACTGGATCATTTTTTATCTCATCTTCTAAACACACCACATGCTGATCCACTAATCCCATCACTACTTCTGTCATGTAAACTTGCCATCCTACAGATTAGCCCTTTGAAAAATTTTTTGGTTATGCAGTTCTTCTCAATTTCTATGCTTTACCTCCATATTTCATCAGAAATGGTATTTGTCTTATACAGAATAAATTAACATCTTGTCTTTGCTCTCCATATCACAATATCACAGTTTAAACCAATATCACAGTTTTATTTAAAACTTGTAGAAGTGTTTTGGGGATATAAAAATAGCCTATGATTGTGAAAATCTTGCACTGGGATTGCATATATGAAATGAAATGAAGTTAAAATTTTGACCTCTTTGGATGTGAAAATAGTATTCTATTTTATATTGTCAAGAATTCTATTATGATTTATTCATATGAAGCTTTTTTCCTATTAAATGACACAGTTCAAAACTGAGTTAAACCATACTGTTTCTTTCAAATTCTTACCTTCCGCCTGAATAGCAAACTTTAAGGTATCTATCAGGTAATTTCCCTCTCTCTGCAAGCCATAGTTTGCACTTGCAGAATATTCCTTCACTTCACCTGTGGATACTATTTCAACTTCAAATCTAAAAAAGGAGTAAACAAATATTTTGTAAATAACTATTTTGTCCATGACCACAAACAGAAGAAATCATACAGTTCTCAATAGCTCTCCTGAGCTGCTCCTGCTAGTCTGTTTTTAAAGATTTTTGAAAGTCAGCTTTATATGAGAAGATAATGTAGATGCTAAGCCTTAAGAGAGAAGGTTAGTAAAAATAAACACAGAGATGATATGACTTACCTGGATTCTCCAGTCAAAGGATAATATGGAGCTGCCACTGTGGCACTGGCATTAGAGTACAATAATTTGGTGCAGAAATTTAGACCAGCAATGAAAGGCTTGCATGAAGTCCAGGTTTCTCGGTTCTCAATCAGAGGTGGAATCTCTTCACTTTTGGTTGGAGACACCAAATGTAGCGTGTTGCTGGAATAGAAAGGTGAAACCTTTATACCCAGGACATGTGTTCAGACATTGTCCTATTAACAAGGTTATTTCCTAAATAAAAAATCACTTATTAAGGTAGGGGCTTAATGAAATAACATTTGGTGGTTAAATGAAAAAGTGGTTCACTATTATGATTATTGATAATTATAAAGCTATTTATTAAGCCACACTTTCTAAAATTAATGTAAGTAGTTCATTTAAATTCAATCTAAAAATAGGCATTACTATTATAAAATAGAAAAGTGTTGCTGAAAATTTTATGAAATTGTGATGAATTGAAGAGTCTGTAAAAAATTACTCACAGCCACCACTTATCCAGGCTATTTGCTTATCTTACAGAGAAGTTAGACCAGTTTTACAATGCCTGGGATTTTTCTGGACTGAAAATTTATCCATGCCAGCCCTAGTCTCTCAATTCCATCATAATAAAAATAATGAAGAGAAGGAAAGACCATAGCCCAGAAAGTTCTCATTCAGTTATCGTTACCTGATACTGAGGAGCTTCGTTGGAGTCTTCGGAGCAGGAATGCTGAATTTCAGCTGTCCAGCTTTCATAGTAACATGTGCTTCAATTCCAGACTCATGGAATATATTAGAATTAATCTCTACACCACTTCTAGCAAATTCAGGCATGTTTATTCCCAGGTGTGTTACAAAGTCAATTGCCACTGATGGTTTAGCAATTAGTTCTGCTTGCATCTATTTAATAAAAAAAAAAATGTTATATTTATTTGCCCAATACACTTACTGGTTTTATAAAACAAATTAATATTGTTGATAATCTAGAAGTAAATTTTCTACAATTAAGTTTGCTATAAAAAATTTTGATCCCCAAGTCATACAGGCAGAGGGAACCCATAAGTGGCAACTGTAAAGTGACAAATAGAGCAAAACTATAGCACTAAGGAACCTTACCTACTTTAATGTAAAAAATACTCATGTTTCAGAAATATTTTGTACATGGAACTACTTGCATGTGCTTCAAATCTGAAGAGCCAGTTTTCCATTGTCAAAACAAAAATAGCAATTTTTAAAAACAATGAGTAAGCTGTCTGGCAAAAAAATAATGGACCCAAGATTTTACATTCTTTTAACAGAAAACAGTTTCATTTCAAGATTTTGGTTTGGCCATTACAGAAAGAATGCACAGAGTGAAAACTTCTGGAAAAGATTCCAAAGGTAACTAAAAGGCAATCAGTACTAAACTTGAGGACTTATTTTTTATTTGTATCACGTATATAATGAAAAATTAAAAGTTTAGGTGAACTGAAACTATCGATAAATTTATATAAAATATTTACTAGAGCAAAATAATTACTAAGACTGTAAAAAAAATTTTTTTTTCTTTTATGCAGAGAAATACTTTTGTGTAACATGCTCTTTAATTGTTATAGTTTTAAAATGTTTCCTTTTTGACCAAAAAATGTTCCATTTAACTCAATTTTCATTACTTCTTTCAACTGAAAATAAAAAGTTTCACTTTGAATTGCTCGCATCAAATTTTTTTATAAACTGACCAGTTTGAATAGGAATTTGTAATATTCTCATTTGAGAGAAGAAGAAATAAACAGAGATTAAAAAGATTATTTTGGAAAGGGTGATTAAAATATTTTCAATTAATAAATTTTATTATGTCTTGTACTTAATTTATTGTATGTATTGCTTCTTACTTCAATGTAAATATCACCCAAAAATTAACCAGAGACTTCTAATAAGTCCTTTTTTTCATTTCAAGAGTTTATAGTCTTTAAAATTCTTCTGGTGTTATACATTTATCGTGGAATGACATTGTAGATTACTAGGAGAAAAAATATTGACAGCTGTCAAGGCTTACAGTTTTTTGATGAAGCTTCATAGCTACTTTGGCTCCAGGTGTCGCTATTCCAGACAAGGCAAACTTCAGTTGCAAGCCTGCTCCGGTTGGGAGCTCAAACTCATTGTCCATGAACATGTAGTGGATGAATAAATCCCTGTCAACACCTTTTGAAATGGCTTGTGCAATCTGTGAAACAAACAAGGAAATAAACTCTAACATATCTACATTTTGCAATATGTGCGTCTCATATTTTAAAAATTGACCATGCATGACTGTAACTGCATAATCTAAAAATTAGTTACGTAGATAGTATAGAATCTTAATTCCGACAGATTACTTGCTTCAAAAGAATGCAAGACTGTCTATCAAAATCTCAGCTTTAAATGAATACTGGATTTTATTATCTGCCTTCATACACACAGTTCATCTACGTTGACATACACACACACAGGTGAATTGGTTTAGATAACATTTAACATTCTGGGTTCCTCAAAGTCAATGGAAAACATGTATTTTTTTTTTTAATTTAAATGAAAAAAGGCTTTTACCAAGTATTTGTGTACTTCAACTGTACTACAACTTCTTCTTAACATTATGAATGATTGCTTAATATTAATATACATTTTCATAATTAGAAATTTAGTTAGTATAACAGAATCGCCAGCAAAAGATTTAGGGCATTGTTCCAGTCGGTAATTCAGTTATACAAGAAGATTTGAACTTTCCCTTTTCCTTTTCTTTCACCCATCTTCCAAGAGGACTCCACTTGTATATTGAGGAATCTTCATGGGTTTCTCAGAGTCCTTCACACTAGGCCTGGATATTTTAAATAATTTTATTTTCATATTGGTATCAAATACCCATTCTTTACATCCTAAACACAGCCTAAATCTTAAAAAAATCTTGTCAAAAAAACCCAAATTAATAATACACATTAGTGCATCAGAAACATACCATTTCGGGAATAGTCTGAAGAGTTTTAGCACTCTTTAAAATCATGCTTCCCAGCAATTTCAAATCATTGAGTTTCATGTACCCAAGTTCTTCTTCCAGGATTCTCAGATATGCTCTTCCTTCAGGAGCTTTTTTGTTGCCCAATTCTTTTAGCAGTTTTTCGAGGTTAAGAATGATTCCTTTCATGACATCCTGAAAATTCAGTTAGAAAGAAGCAAAACAGATTTATAAGAAATCTGTAAGATCATGTATCTAGAACAGTCATTTAGTGAATGTGAGCTAATCTGTACATTCACTTCTCACAGATTTGCCTTCAAAGGCCCCTCTCTCATACAGTCATGAAAAAAATATTAAATAGCATTAACTATTTCCAGTTTAGCTTATCAGAAGAGGAGAAGACTCATAGACAATAGAGGGAAGTGCTGCAATTATTTTGTAAAGATAGGAATGCTGTGCTACACAGAGAATGTTTTCAATCTTACTTGATCCTGCTTGCCATCCTGGGAGTAACCAAAATAGTCAAAAAGCATCTTGGAAACTGGCTCTGGCACTCTTCCATCAACCCAGTACAAGGCCTTGCTTGCAGTGTCTGGGAAAAATCCCTTCTCTCCAAACAAAGCTTCCAATGTTGGTTCAAACCCCTTTCCATCTAATCCAAGCTGTAATGAATAGGATAATGCAATAACTGAGATAGATTCTCCACTTCTTCAGAGATTTACAACAGAGACTTTCTATACAACAAACGATGCATTTCAAGGCTATCCTGCAAGCCTACAAATTCTAAGGGAAGATACAGAATACTAGGCATTACAACTAATTTTATCTCTCTGGTGAAATCCAACAAAAACCCTATATATAAGCTGGATCTTACTTAAAATCTACTATGAGTATGTCAGCATGCCACTAGTGATTCATTAGCATGAATGCAATTTGTTACAGATGGGTTCATTTTACCCTAGCTGAGGCCTTTAGTAACTCCAACAAGGTCATCCATCCAGTCAGTGCCAAGTGACATCACATAATGGCTGGCTTGCTCTAAAACCCATTGAGATTAAATGAAAGTCCCCTTGTAAGCACAGTGATATTTAGACTTCTCCCAAAGCTTGTAAAAACAATACATTATTCAGAGAAAGTTGTAAGAAAACAGAAATGAGAAAGAAAACAGCTGAATACTAGCAAAAGTCTTTGATAATTGTACCTCAAAGATTTCGCTTGAGCGAAATCCATACACGTCCAGGGTGGTTTTTAGCATAGTCTCTTTAGGAACATAGCTGTTCGGATCAAATATGACATTTCCTTCTACTTTGGCAGAGATGGGATCAACACCAGGTACAGAAACTCTTTTGGAAATCTGGTAATTTTGTGAGAATTTTCTGAAATCTTTGACTGTTGGAACCTGGTTTCCTTTCAGAGCTTCTTCAACTTGGCTTTTTAGACTAGGAAAAAGGACAGCAATGCAAATATGGTTAGTATAAATTTCAAAAAGTCATTTAGTCTTAGTTGAGGGATTTCTTGTGTCACTTGCAGACATTCATACAACAGAGATGACTAAAAATGGCTAGCACTGTGCTCTGCACAGTAAAAATAAGAGTGCAAGCTGGCACTGCTCTAACAGCCACAGATTTACTCACCCAATATGCTTGTTCAAACAAAGAAAAAACATCAAACAATAAGAAAAAAGAGAAAAAAGGCACTGCTAAACAACTAGTGCTGCAATTATAGTCAGAACTTTGGTCTCCCTAGAAGGTCAGCACATAACCACCATCTAACTAAATTTTGACTTACTCTTCAATGCCGAATTCTTCAGAGTCTAGGATGTTGGCAACATGTGAGGCAATGAAGTTTTTCACTTGCTCGTTCTTCTCCTTTGTGAGGACTCTCAAAATCTTGGCA
Organism: Forpus xanthops; assembly: GCA_032466535.1. Taxonomy (NCBI): domain Eukaryota; kingdom Metazoa; phylum Chordata; class Aves; order Psittaciformes; family Psittacidae; genus Forpus; species Forpus xanthops. The sequence goes on from JASSUY010029789.1 coordinate 12,148, forward strand.
AGATCATTTGAGGAAGGATTTTTCATCAGTATGAGATAAGCTGCTAGACGTTTGTCTGTAGGGGCATCCCCTTCTAGGAATGACTTCACAAGTGCTGAACGGTCCTACACAAGAAAGGTTTGCACTAATGAGCTGGCTAGCAGATGATGTTGCTAAACTCTTTTGAGAATAAATAGGGTGAAATAATTTCCAGGATATAATGTGTTCAAGGCTGCATAACTATTTCTATGCCTTAGTTCTACAACTGATCAAAAATGTTTCACTGAAGCTATTTTGATAAAATTTCTTTTGATAGAAAATGTCATAGAAATGATGGGTTTATTAAAGCTAGTTTTCTTATCCTACATCTGGCAGGTTACTTTTTTGTTTAGAATACTCAGTCTTCATTTTTGGGAATCAGAAGAATTCTGGTCAGCAGACAAATTATCAAATTTTGGAGAAAATATAATTCAGTTTGAGAAGGTGATAAAATCTTCTGTTGCAGAAAATCAAAAGCATATTTGGAATTAAAGAATACTTTAAACTGAATCTGAACATGTGAACTCCAGGTGTTTCCAGTCTCATTAAGCCTTGTCAGGAAACAAGAGCATATCTTCTTGATATTGAAACTGTATCAATATACTAAGCTGGTACCCATTCTGTAGGAGGTGCTTTAATGTCACAGTAATGTAATAATAACCTAGATAATAAATCTAACCAGTGCTATTAATAACAATGACAATAAAATTTAAATGGAGTACTTTATTAGTTAAAACCACTTTTAAATAAGTAGAACTTTATTTAAAAATAGACATTAACAGGAACAGACCCAGACTTCACATTTAAACTGAGACTACCTATACAAAGCAACTGCACCTCAAAGAAGCAACACCCACTGAGTAAGAGCTCTACAGAGCTTCTCAGATATGTGTCTGGAAACTAACTAAAGGAGTTCTAAAAAGCTGGACACAGCTAAAAAAGGGAGACAATAAAACTATCAAATAATGGGAATGGTTTTGCTTATTCAGTAACTTCTCTGAACAAGGTGAACTAAAACCAGTTTGTTCTGGTTCTTGTGACCGAATTTACCTCTTCAGTAAGAGTCATTTTCCTGAATGCCTGGATGGCTGCTTTCTGAACTGAAAGTGATACAGCTTCATTTCTCATACATGTCTTAAGAAAAGACTTCAAGTTGGGTTTAGCTCTCTCCATTACTTCGCCCATGTTTCCTATAGCCTGTCAGTAATGAAAACACAGAAAAATGATAAACATTATTTCTCCACTAAGAGAGTAATATTTGAGCTACAATTTAAACTAATAACTGCATAAGGAAAAAAGGAAATAAAAATACCCGAAGCGTTAGGTATGTGAGTTCGTCCTCCCCAGAACAATCAGCGCCAAGCAGTGAAATCATGAAGTCTGCAACATTTGTTATTTCTTCTGTCACAGTCATCTTCTCATTGTAGAACCTGAACAAATAAACACATTAGGAAAAAAAGGAGAAAATGGGGAATGTCTATTTTTTAATCCCCAACAATACATAACAAAAAGAAAGTAACAAAAAATCGTCAAAAAGGGACTAGGTTCAGGGTTTACTCACAACACATTAATTTTTTCTTGAGGTTATTTTGTCCAATTACATGCTATCATTACTTACTTAGTAACAGAATGACTCAAGCCATAAAAAGAAGCTCTGCTTGGCTGATATTTGGCCATGTTAAGAATTTCCTGTATTCTTTTTGGAGTTGGAGAGGGCAATAGTGCCAGTGTATATGTGACCAGGTCTACCAGAAGTGGATTCACATTTCCAGTTCTGAGTACTTGAAGGACTGCACCATTGCACTCTGGAGTTCCACACTGAGTCAGGGCCTGAACTGTGATGGAACTGAAAGGAAAAGAGACTAGTTAAGTTATATTAATAACATGATTAGCTGTGAACAACAAGAAAATATTAGCAATACCATAATTACATAGACATACCTTTTTCTTCACCAGAGGCTTTCCCACAACTCTAAGTATTATAATATTTTGAACTAGACTGAGGCTCTAGTCTTTCTACAGACTGAGGTGATTAAGCATGTGTAAATTGATGCCATTTAGGACAGAAGAGTATGGGTGGGAAGTAGAGGCCATGATCAGACCAAAGAATTGTGTTCCTCCATGTCTCCAGAAATCTCACTTTAAAAACTGCATCCTTTGCTATAAGTCATACTTGGGAGTTTGAACTTAGAGTCACTGTCCTTGACCAAAATTCAAGATATTTGGCTATAGTAACATATCCGCAGGATTGCATTTGGCAGACATGCACGAGATGGTGTTGAGGAAAAAACCCTGGACTGGGCTGCGTTATATTCTAATTTATAGTTCATCTTCTCCAATAAGTTTGGAAGGTTTTGTGGGTTCTTCATAGTAGGCCAGAACTTTCAGATCTATTTGAACACTGATACTGTTCTCATATATTTAATATTAAAGCTTCAATTAACAACTGTTTCTGATGGAAAAATATGAAATCCATAGTTTTTACTCTCAATTCCTTATTTCTCTCTCTAGATAATTTACAGAATCACAGTATCACAGAATAGTTAGGGCTGGAAGGGACCTTAAGAACATCTAGTTCCAACTCCTCCCACCATCAGCAGGGACAC
>JASSUY010029789.1:14871-26904 GCA_032466535.1 Forpus xanthops
TCGGTCATACAAGGAATATATCACTTAATTCTGTATTAGTCTTTTTATTGACACGGATCATATTTACACATCTCACAGGCTGGGATGCCAAAGCTTTTCCCCCATGGGATATCCATGCAGGTTTTCCTCCTGCCCCACCGCTGTTCTCCCAACTCCAGCTGCGGCCTCCTTCGCTTCCTCAAACTGAGGAGGCAGTCGGAGATCGGGGGGAGGGAGGAGGCAATGGTGGCTGATGGACGGACAGGTCCTGCACAGGCTTCACTTGATAAGGAAACGGGGCAAAGCTGCAGCCGCCCTGGCTGGAGCAATAGCAGTGTGCGTTCCCGGTGTCCTTGGCGGCAGTGCTGTGACCGCCGATCTTTTATCACCTCTGTCACCTCTGCAGCCGGCACCGGCTTCCCCATGGCCCCGTCCCGCTGCTGCAGTAACTCGGAGGTGGCGGTTCAAAGCGGACGCGCTGCACCTCCTCCCGTTTAGCAGAATCAAGGCCGTGTTTGACAGCTTGGGCGGGTTGGAAGCGTCATCCCGACGGGACAACGACACCGTGGGTGCCCGTGCTGGATACAGACAAGCTGTTCGGGGAGGGGTGAGGAGGGACCCTCTGGGGAGCGAATCCAGAGCTCCTAAGGACAGAGCCGGGTGCCATGACAAGCATTGCCTCCCCGTGGCTATGCTCGCCCCGTGCTGCCGGGTGTGGGTCTATGCAAGGCAGCGGAGCGGTGCGCTTACACAGCTGCCATTTACCACAGCGCCGCAGCTTAACCTTAGAGCAACGCCGGAGGCCTGCCCGACAACCGACAACCGGCTCGGGCCGCCCCGTCTTGTCCCTGCGCGGCCGCCGTAGCTCTTCCCCGGTTCTCTCACGCTGCGCCTGCGCAGTGGCGTCGTCCCGCAGGAGCCGTGTAAGTGTGGCTCAGGCGCCGGGAAGCGTGGGGCTGAGCCCGGGGTTGCTCTCGCCCGTGGCGAGCTGTGCTCGGGGGCGATGCTGCGGCTGTGCTGGGGGCTGCGAGCGCTGAGCTGGGGGCTCTGGGCCCCGAGGAGCGCGGCGTGCGGCGAACACTGCGTGCGTACCGCCGGGCCCTCGGTTAGGGGCTGGGGAGAGGCCGAGTGGGCCGCGGCGGAACTGCCTCGGCTCGGGCCTCTCTATGGCTCCGCTGGTGTGCTCAGCCTGTGGGCAGCGCCGGCTCAGGCCCCTCGGTCATGGGGGTGGCGGCCTGAGGGCAGGGGGTGCCCTTCTTGCCTCCGGGTTCTTCAAGGCCCCGCGTCCCACTGTGCTGCTCCAGGGAATGGAGCTGTCGGCTGTCGCCTCTGTTTCTTGCTGACTCCCCTTTGCTGCTGTTTCCCTTGAAGGTTCTTACGATGGCTGAGGATCTGAGAGCAGCAGTTGCTGACCAGCCAAAGAGGCCGAACAGCAGAAGTGAAGTAGTGGAGAGGGTAGAAGAAAACGGGCATCAGAATAAAAGGTTGAAGAGGGATGCGGATGAAGAAGATGGGGAGGATCAGAGTAAAAGGTCACCCAAAAGGAAGATTGTCTTGCTGATGGCATACTCGGGGAAAGGCTACCATGGGATGCAGGTATGTGATTTGGCAATGCTTTAGTTTTGAAGCCTGTTAGGTCTGTAACTGTAGTCACAGTGACCAAGTAGAGAAGCGGCTGGAGCTTGAGAAAGTGGAGCAGGAGCAGTGCATGCCTGGGTTCAAATAGCTCTGCAGTAACTTGAATAAATAAAAGACAGTGTTACAGCTCAGTCTTTTAGTCTGCCTTTAGTACAGAGCATCAGCAGAAGTCTCTCAAAAACTGCTGCAAAGAAGGCTCTTGAGGAGACTTAAAGCACTGTTCTGTCAAAACCCAGCGCTGTCTAGTGATCCTCTTCTGACCAGTGCTCCAAAGCTTCTGTTGAATCTTTGCATTTCAAAGCAGTTGGGTTAAATTTCTTCGAGGTTAGACCTCTGTCTCACGTGCACATTCTGGAGGTCTGACCTGTGTAATAGTTAAATTTGCATCTGTGTTGCCATCTCTTGTATTTTCAAGATTATCTGTACTTGAAAACATTTGAAATTGGCCCTTCTCTGATGCACTCTAATGGCATGTCCTGTAGCAGTTTAGAAACAGGAAAACTGATGCAAGGCGTCTGTGTTTGCATGTGGAAGAAAAGGGATATTTCTTTGTTACAGCCCCAGCACCAGGCCTGCCCTGCAGGGATGATCTTGTGGCAGGCAGTATTGGCAGCAAGAAAATGATGTTGCTCCATCTGCTGCTTCTCTCAGTGCACTGCAGGCTCCACAAGCAATTGAGTACTTTAAAAGCTCCACAGGATAAGATTGATAAGATGCTCACAGGCAGGGAATGGAGTCTTTCATGCTTATGCAACAACATAGATCTGCTCCAACAGCTGTAAGCCTTATGCTTGTGGGCACATCCGTGTAAGTGCCTATTAACTTTACTGCTAATTGAGTGGTATGTGTCAAGGAGGTGTGCTTCACAGCCTTACACACCAATGGAGTTGTGCATCTGTTGTTGTTCATCTATGAGTTGAATGCAGAAATCAGTGGAGAAAACCGTAGACTGCATAACAGCTTGAGTGAACAGAGCAACAGAACCCAACCCAATTTCTGCAAGCAGAATTGGCAGAGAATAGGTTGGTACCTGATAACTCACAGTTAGTGTTAACTAAAATAGTGTTAAATATTTCATTGGTGCTGTTTTATGCAATTGGAGGAATCATTAAAATGATCCAGAAGCATTGTACAATGAAATTAGAAATGATCCTTCACTTGCAATAGCATTAAAAGGTAAAACAGGATGTAGAAGTTTTATTAACACTCTCTGGTAAGGTATAATTAGCTTTATTAGAGAATGGCAGTGGTTTTAGGGCTGTGAAGGGAAGACTTTCAAAGAATTTCACAACAGTGTTCAACTAACAAAGCTTTTCAGTTACCCAGTTATTACTGTTTGTTCTATTTCTTCTTTTACTCTTCTAGAGAAATGTGGGATCTTCACAGTTCAAGACAATTGAAGATGACTTAGTATCTGCCCTTGTTCAGTCAGGCTGCATCCCTGAAAACCATGGGGAAGACATGAAGAAAATGTCTTTTCAGCGGTGTGCTCGAACAGACAAGGTATGTTGGTTAGGACTTGTGCTCTCAAACTGGTGTACCCCCACCAGTGCTACTGGGATTGACTGGCAAGGTATTGTCTAGAGTGCGATCCAATAGCAGGTACCATTCGCAGTGACTGTTGCTTGAAAATTCTTTTTTTATCCACTGCTAAACTCAAGTACAAGCAAGTATTTAGACAGAGCATGTTATTGATTAGATGGTGTTTGTAAAACTGGTGCTTCATACCTAAACTTGGCGTTTGCATGTTCAGCTGCTTCAGCCTCTCAACCTGCTGCTGCAGCTCCTCATTGTTGCTGCTGCCTGGTTGATGTGGTGCTTGAGAGTTTAGCTGCATCGTGGTTGTTTTTAAGCCTGCCACAGTGATGTTCTGAAGTCTGAACTGGCGTTCAGACCTGATCTTATGTATAAGTGATTTTTCAGTTGCTGCTTCACATAAGAGCAGTCAAATACAGTGAGATGTCATAGAGGGGAGAGCAATGTTTTGCTAAGATTACTGGGCTATGGTGTGTCTGTACAATACCAGCAGGCTTTCCACAAGTGCTCTGACTTGGATTTCTGCCTGTAGCCTTGCCTTTGCCTTGCTTCAGCTTAAAATGACCAGTGAGAAGAAGGAATGAACATGTTCTTCTATTCTATTCTATAGCTATTTCGTAGAATCATACAATAGTTAGGGTTGGAAGAGACCTTAAGATCATGTAGTTCCCACCCCCCCTGCCAGGGGCAGGGACACCTCCCACTAAACCATGCCACCCAAGGCTATGTCCAACCCAGCTTTGAACACCGCCAGCAATGGAGCATTCACAGTTTCCCTGGGCAACCCATTCCAGTGCCTCACCACCCTTACAGTAAACAACTTCCAGCCAATCTAAACTTCCCCTACTGAAGTTTTAACCCATTACCCCTTGTCCTATCACTATAGTCCCTCATGAAGAGTCCCTCCCCAGCATCCCTATAGACCCCCTTCAGATATTGGAAGGCTGCTATGAGATTCTGAAAGTGCTATCCCAGAGGTTCCAAGGCACATAATTAATGTGGGTTTGTGTTTTATGGTTTTTACAGGGTGTATCTGCAGCTGGACAGATTGTGTCACTAAAGGTCAGGCTAATAGATGACATCTTAGAAAAGATCAATAACCATCTTCCTTCTCACATCAGAATTCTGGGTAAGGACACTGCAGTGGGCAGATAATATGTTTTCAAAGACGAGCTCTCCTGCAGAAGGTCTCTCTCTTACTATTCTAATTTTACTTAGAAGCAGTTTAGTTTTAATGTAGATATATATGTTTATATAAGCTTGAAATTAGGGCACTATAAAATAAATTATCTTTTGATTGTATCTTATTTAAAAAAATATTCTTGTTGGTAGGAACAAGATGACAATCAGGTTGTCACCTACTGATTCAAAAACCTAATGTCACTTTTAAAACAAGGTCTGAAGAGAGTCACTGGGGGATTCAACTCCAAGAACAAGTGTGATGCCAGAACTTACTCCTACATGCTGCCAACGTTTGCCTTTGCCCATAAAGACCATGATGTTCAAGAAGAGGTTTATCGACTGGACAAAGAGACCCTTGAAAGAGTAAATAAACTGCTTGCGTGCTACAAAGGAACACACAACTTCCACAACTTCACATCTCAGAAGGGACCCAGGGACCCCAGTGCTAAGCGGTACATAATGGAGATGTACTGTGGGGAGCCATTTGTGAGGGAGAACATGGAATTTGCAGTGATCAAAGTGAAAGGCCAGAGTTTCATGATGCACCAAATAAGGAAGATGATTGGGCTGGTGATAGCTATTGTGAAAGGTTATGCTGCCGAGTCTATCATCAAGCGCAGCTGGGGAGAGGAGAAAGTAGATGTCCCCAAAGCCCCAGGACTTGGGCTGGTCTTGGAAAGAGTACACTTTGAAAAATACAACAGGCGTTTTGGAAATGATGGCCTGCATGAGCCACTGGAGTGGGCAGAGGAGGAGGAGAAGATTGCTGTTTTCAAAGAGCAGTATATCTATCCTACCATTATCAGCACAGAAAGGGAGGAGAAATCCATGGCAAACTGGCTAAACACCCTCTCCATTCATGACTTCAACTCTTCTGCTGTTGAGATGCAAGCTGACAACAAAACCTCAAAGGTAATGATTGAAGCCATTATTTTAGCAAATGGATGCTGTCACGTCAAAGTGGCTCTTCCCTTAGCAACATTTTTGTTTTCCATTAATATGCCATGGAAGATGACAGTCGTCTTGAGTATGAAATGTGTGCTATCTTCTCTGTCTTTCTGTACTTGATGATAGTGGAATGAACTACATAAAGTGTTATTTTTTGCAGGGTTTTGCAAGGGGCAGTTGAAGGAGGGAGGAAGCCCAGGGAAGTTGTGAATGCTCCATTGCTGGCAGTGTTCAGGGCCGGGTTGGACATAGCTTTGGGTGGCATGGTTTAGTGGGAGGTGTCCCTGCCCATAGCAGGGGGGTTGGAACTAGATGATCTTGAGGTCCTTTCCAACCCTAACTATTCTATGATGCTCTAAAGCACAGACCAATTTGCAGAATCATGAACTGGCAACAGAAATTGTGGACACATTACTAGCTATTTGAGAGATTGTTTTTCAGGTTGACAATTTCTCTTTAAATATCTGCTGGCTTTTTGTATTCTCTGATGTAGGGCTGATTCTCACTCTGTGTAATGAATGCCCTGTTCATTCACTAAGGTTTTGAACCAGTGGGAAATTTAGGACCAGGTTTTTGAAGTAAATCTGCCGTGAGCTCAAAATGGGTCATCAGAACAACTACTGAGTAAAATGGGACAACAGGGACTGCTGTCAGCTGTAAGTTGCAATAAAATAAAAGCACAGAATACATCATTTTAGTTAAGAAAAAATGTCAATTTGAGTGTATGGGGGGTATTGAATCATAGAATAGTTAGGGTTGGAAAGGACCTTAAGATCATCTAGTTTCTAGTTCCAACCCCTCTGCCATGGGCAGGGACACCTCCCACTAAACCATGTCACCCAAGGCTATGTCCAGCCCAGCCTTGAACACTGCCAGCAATGGAGCTTTCACAACTTCCCTGGGCAACCCATTCCAGTGCCTCACCACCCTTGCATTAAAGAATGCTTGTTTTTCTGGCTGAGATGTAGAATAGCCTCACAAGAAAAGACTGTAAAGATGTTTGGGGCATGCTAGGAGTAGGTTGGAAATCACAAGAGGAATCTTGAGTCAAGCTCTAAGTATTGCTTTAAATTGACAGCTAGTGGAATGACTTAAAATATGACAGTGCTTGATTGGACAAATCCCTTGTCAAACTGGTCTTTGAAGCAAGCCCTGCTTGATGACCTAAAGATACCTTCCAGTTCTGTATCTAATTCAGATGTTCTTGGCCATAGGATTGGCAAATCCTTGAAAGACAAATAATGGGCAGGGCTAAAATGTCTGTGTAGTGCAACTCAGAAGAAAATAATGACCTTTCTTCACTGAATGGACTCCTTAATTATCTTTATTTTGTGTAGATAATGAACCTGCTCTGAACAACATTAGGTTTAATCTTGTCTCTGCCATTTTTTTGTTTGAGTATGGGAAAGAGTTTCAGTATATAAACCAAAATTTACAGCCTTGTTGAACAGTACAAGCAAGATACCAGAAATTTCTCAGGGTTATTTCTGTACTTGGGGTAATTGTTCTCTTGAAGTATAGTGCTGTCTGAGGGCATCTGTGACAGGAGGTTATGACAAATGCCACATTAGTTTGGTTAAATGGGACCCAAAGAGACCATGTGGTGTCTGGCCATGTGGCTCAGGGGTCATGATGATAATGTTGACAGAATTTACTGCTGACAGGTTCTAAATCACCAGTGTATTGCTGGCAGGAGGCAGGTCTGCTTCTTCAGATAAACCTGAGCAAATACAGTTTTGGATCATAGTTAGCTGTCTGGAGGAGGATAAATAAGGGATGATATGGCAGACTCCTTTGAGATCTTGCAGGCTGCTTGCACTTCAGTGAGCTGTGCTTGCTGTTATGAAGGCAACTGTCTAGGTCCTGCAGAATTCGTTTTGTAGTAGGATATTAAACTGTCAATGTTAAATTCATGGGATTTGGAGGTTTTATATGTCTTCAGTAAGCAGTGGTGAGGAAAAAAGGAACAACTACAGGCATATTGTCATGTTAGCCTTTCTTTATAAAATCCTTTGATGCCAGTCATAACAGTCAAAATACTGCTTAAAAAAATTATTTACCCTCCCAAGTTCATTGGCTTACTCCTGAAGGAGTGGCTCCCTGTTAAGAACTCAGACTTCAGTTTCCTTTTAAGTTGCAAACACTTGTAGTATTTCCCTAATACTACTTTGTACAACTGACTTCATTTTTAAGCAAGTCTTAGTGAGCCCTTATATCTCTAATACAGTTTGGACATAAAGTCTCTGCAGCAGGCAAACAAAATGTAACAAACAGCTTTTGAGGGATTTGTGTGAAAAAAGGCACTTTGTTAACTTGTCTCACCTCATTTATTTTAAATGCTAGCATTCGTGCTGTTTTCCTACAGGTCAGTTTCCCACATACAGCACACTAATTGTGTAGTTGTAAATATAAATGAGAGGACATTTCTTCTGATGGTGAGTGTAATCCAACGCACAAGGTTTTTGCTACAAGAAATATCATTTACCATCACAGAAGTTTGTCTCAGTAGATAAGTCTATGATATGAACCTGGGATCTGGACCCATTTTCTTATACTTTTGGAGAAGTGTAAAGTCAGTGTCTTTGGTTAACGTACATGGAATACTGATAAACCATTTTCCATTTTACTTTACAGAACAGCAGCTATCTTGAAGGCAGTGATGGTTCTGGTGGTGATTCTGACTGAGCCAGTAAGTTGCTGGACATGGGACCCTTACTGCTTGCAGTTCCCTGTGTCTACAAAGAAGTGGCCTTTCTAAATCCAAGAATCCAGTAAAGCAGGGGCTTGTGTGCTTGCAGATGAGAACCAGATGCCCCAGGGAAACTGGATGGGGAAGACGGTGTAATAGGAAAAGTAAAAGAAGCTTTTTGTACCACTGACTGATATACTTGAAAAAAGTATAAAGAGAAAGCAGCATTCTAAAGGAGTCTTGTACTACAGGATGTCTTAATTGCTGCTTGATCAATGTTTTTATTATATGTTTACCTGGAAGATAGTATTTTAACTATGTATAATCTCTACATAAGGATGGGGCAAATAATTTTAAAATACTTTTTTTTTTTATTATTATTACGATGTTATGACTCCATGAACTTTTGCTTATTTTTTATTACTTTCATTACCTTTACTTAACCTCATCTCTAAACATCATTAAGCTTTTATTTCCCATGTCTTGCATGACTTTCCGGTGGAATAACATGTGTGATTAGAAACTCATTATCATGCTGTCTGCTGTGAGTTCTGTTAGTATTGAAACAAGCTTTCTGCGTCCTCTGAAGTTTTGCAAGTCTAAAAGAAATGATTCCTTAGTGGCAAGTCTTAATTTTGGAACATGAATTGACCCATATATTTCAAGATGAGACCTTGTCTTTGGGAGATCCTCCCAGTATTGTTCATGTGCTTGGGCAGACTCGAATATAGATCCACAGCTGCGTGTTTCATACACTTATAGTTGAGATGAGAGGAGATGATGTATGTAAATGGTTAAGACTGCAATTCAGAGTGTGCAGCCATGGATATTCTACTGTTGCCTGTGGTGGATCACTAAATGTGTTGCTGCTGGTTTAGTATTTCTGGTTTTAGTGGAAACTATCCAGTCATCTGCTGGACTTGGGGTTGATCAACTTGGTATGTGTGAAAGGAAGGGTGCTGCTTGCATTCTTTTTGTGTGTGTGTGAACTCTTAATTCCCATCAAGCTGCTTAGAATGTGTGCAATGATACAGGAAGCACTGTCTTCCTTTGGGAATCAGTTGTAATTTTCTGTGTTTTGGGGTTCTGTGTACTGTGGAGTTCTTGCTTTCCTGTCCCCACTGTGGTTTGACTTGTGGTCTTGTTTCCAGCTCTCTGTGGAGGTAGTGGAAGGAAAAACAAGTTAAGGCAGCAGCCCTTGTGCCCTCCCTGCCTATAGAACACTTTTGGAAGGGGTAGAACAAGACTCCCTAAGCATTTGGGCATTACTACAAGTGCTTGATACACTTCCCTAGCTGGGTCTGTATAGTTCCTGAAAATGTGTGGTCATTCAGTGGTTCCTTCCCAAAGCCTCTTATTTTATGCCTTATTCTGGAATTAATGTTTTGCCCTGCCAAGACACAGGTGACCTTTGAAAAGGAATTCACTTATTTTATCTGGGTTTTAATTAGAGCTTTTTATTTTATCTTGAAGGCCTCTGTATTTTATAAGAGCAGTGTGTAAAAGTGTTCTGGAGAAGGACTCTACCTAGATTTTAATCCCTGTTCCTTGCTGCTTCATGCCATTGACCTAATCTGGCATTAGTCTTCTATCCAATGCTCTTTGTATCCCTTTCAATCTGACAAACACCCCTACCCTTATTTGCTTATAATAAAGGCTCCCAAACTGATCTGTATCTCAGATGAAATCAGTGAAAACTTCTATTTATAGCCTTTGGAGAAAACAAAAGAATAATAATAATAATTAAAAAGGGCATTTCTTACCTCTTAGTATGTGCTGGTGTATTTCAAGGGGATTATTTGCTATTTTAACTCCAGTTATTTTGGACCAGGAGCTCAATAAAATACTTGAACAGCACCTCTGTACAGAAGTGGTCTGAATTCTAAAGGGGACCGTTTGAAAGCTCTCGGCATGAGCCGTCTTCAGGGGCAGAGAGCAGCGGAGCGCTGCGCTGGACCCTGCAGCTCGCTGTGGCGGGCTGAGGCCTGAAGGGCCCTGGTGCCTCCCGCACACCCCTGTCAGGTGCTCGCACACGGACCTTCCCCACTCGCGACCCCGCGCGTGGCTCGGAGATGCGGTTCGTGAGCTTCCTGACGGGAAAGGAAAGGGATTCCCCGAGGGGAACAGGAATTTTCCGCCGAGGCCCGGATCCCACTTGATCCCGCGATGTGGAACGGACCGACCCCGCGCCACCCGGCTTCGCGCATGCGCACAGCGCGGCGCCGCGCCCCTCTGCAGGTGCGATGTCCCCTCAGGTGAGACGAGAACGGTCCCGGTTAGCGCGGCGGGAGGGGACGCGGCCGTGAGGGGCGCTGGGGCTGCGGGACACGGGAGCGGGACACGGGAGCTGCCACAGGCGGGGCCAGGTGAGTGCCGAGGCGAGAACGGGACACGGGAGCTGCCACAGGCAGGGCCAGGTGTGTGCCGGGGCGGGAACGGGACCCGGAGCGGTGCTGAGGGCATGGTCCTGCAGCCCGGTGTGTGCGGGGCGGTGAGTAACCTGCCTCCTCCCTCCCTGGGTACCGCAGACCCCGTTACGGGGACAGGGGCAGCCGGCAGCTGCCGGCGGGAAGCTCCTGACAGGAAGGCTGCAGGCAGCGCTGCCGGCGGGTCTGCGGCACCGAGCAGAGGTTTGGTAATGCGCTGTCCTTGTGCATCCTGACAACTTTACCTTTGAACTGGAGCTTCTTTGCAGCCTGGCCTGGCGTGCTGCAGGCTGTACCGCGTTCTCGATGCAGCCGTTAAACCCTGCCTGGGGTTTGTATTACAAATATAATGTGTTAATACGTGGCTGTAATGTACTTATAAATCATGCTGCCCCTCAGATGGCAATGCTTTATGAAATGAAAGGTTAGGGAATTGCTTTAGTGATGCAAGGCATCACCCCATTGCTCCAGCTGCCATCATCTCCAGTGTATGGCTTCGTGTCAGAGGACTGTCCTCCCTCAGTCCTCAGTCTCTATACTATGAATCTATGGGCTGGAGAAAGCCCAAAGCATGTGTTTTACTGTCCCTTCAAAGTACCTATGTACCCAGCCAAAACTTGATACATGCTGCAGGAATTCTCTGCCTCTGACTGATATAAGCAAAGTAACTGGATAAATCTAATGGAATGATAAAGGATGAAAGTGGTTAAACTGAGTTAAAACATTAATGACCATTAAAATGACCTCTCTAAAAAGTTGGGCAAGAAGCAATTCTGGGAGCATAAAAATAGTTTTGCAGCAAAATAAAAACCGAATTCAAAGGTAAATGTGGATAGAGCTTTGGAAGTGGTAGAGTGATGCACTATTTTATTGATAACAAGATTCTTTATTGGATTAACTTAATTTAGTTCCAAAATAGTACTTCACGTAAAGATTAATAATTGATAACAGCTTTAAAAAAGTTGTCACAACCTTTAAAGTAGTGCTGGTACATCTGGTATTTTTATTAGTGATTTATTATAAAGTATTTATGATTAAATGTAAGTTTTAAGTTTTGTAATTAAAGGTAATTGCTTTAATAGGCTTTTCTGTAAGTGTAGCATTATACGTAATAGCAATTATTGCACTGTTTAAAAACCCTGAGGAGAAAATATTAGAAATCTTAGTGAGCACTGCACATCTTATTTTCATGCACTGGGCTTCTGTTTGCACCCTCTGTGTCTAATTTGTTGTTTTCTTCAATTAATGTTGCATGAAACTTTTCCTTTTTGGTCATTTGATACCCTAATGGAGGTTGGTTGCCCACCTGACACCTCTCTGTAGGATGTTGTTAGAAATAATCTTTGTGCTGTTAGGTTAAAGAGCTGGTAAGTACATTCTAGACAATCAGCATGCTGACTGATTTGCATTTTTACAGCTTTTAGGTGTGCAGTTTTACTGTGATATGGTAGAAAATTGATTTGACCTGCTATATAACAGTCTGTACTGCCAATTTCTTTGGTTCTTTTCTGTTGGAACAAGTCCAGAGGAGGCCACAAGGATGACTGGAGACTGGAGAACCTCCCATATGAAGATAGGCTGAGAAAGTTGGGGCTGTTCAGCCTGGAGAAGAGAAGGCTGCGTGGAGACCTCATA
>JASSUY010029790.1:0-22964 GCA_032466535.1 Forpus xanthops
AGGGAAGTTGTGAATGCTCCATCGCTGGCGGTGTTCAAGGCCGGGTTGGACATAGCCTTGGGTGACATGGTTTAGTGTCCCTGCCTATGGCAGGGGGGTTGGAAGTAGATGATCTTGAGGTCCTTTCGAACCCTAACTATTCTATGATTCTATGATTATAAATTATAAATTCCTATTCTAAATTATAAAGCCCTTTCTAAATTCCAATTGAAAAAAAGCTCAGAAGTATAAATATAATCTAATTAAAACAATCACTGGTTATGTGCTTCCAAAGGCTTCCTTAATATAATTAGTGCACATCTTCTCTGAAAAGCATGACTGATTTGTATCAGTCATGTCTATAGAGAGGACTGTGAAACTTAGCCAGTCAAAAAAGAGATGGTCGTGACAATGATGGACATGAGCATCATTTAAGTGCTGCAATGGAACCTCTTACTGGGATTCAGGGATGTGCTCTTTTGTTTTAGTTTTTGTTTTTAAACCAGGATCACATTCTAAGTTTATTGATCTCTCTTCAAGATGCATTACTCATTCACCAATATTTTAGAGCTTCCTACATACAAAAAACCCTCAAAGCAATTTCTGAAATCAAAAGCTCTTCAGAGTGAGCTGTTAGGGCACAATACTCACTGAGATCTTTAAAAAAAAAAAAAAAAAAAAAAAAAAAAAAAAAAGAGTTACTAGTAAAGAAAAGAAGTATCTTGAATCTGTTATTTATAGTGAGGAAAATGAAGTTACACTCAGAACTAGCATTACAGTAGTAACAATGTATGCTTCATAAAGAAACTCTCAAATATAACTGTCAGTTTTAATAATTAATAATTGCAGACCAAAATAGCAAAGTGGATTTCAATAATTATATAACAAGTTAAGGGAGCAGAAATTCACTATTTCTTATCTTTACAATGCAGGCTGCTTTGAGCATGTAGAAAAGAGCCCATTCATTTATTTAAAAACAACAACAAGAACAAACCAACAACCAAACAAACAAAGCCTCCATCAAACAAACACCTTAACTTTCAACAGTGCTGTGCAATTTGTCTTAAGAGGAAAGTCTGTGGGTCTACTTTTATTCTCAAGGATGTATGTCTGAGAGGTACATATGTTCTTACTGTAAAAATGAGATCCTAGTTTACTATTAAGGGGCACCAGTGTTGTGGCTGGAGACGTTTTGCTTGTTAAAAAACCCTATAAAGGTTCAGCACAAGAACTGTTACTAAACTGAGCATCTGACAATTTCAATTTACACATTCCTCCAGGCATGGTTTAGAACAAGCATCATCTATTTGACTGCTGAATATTCAGTAAGGATTTGCCAACCAGATCTACACAAAATAGCCACAAATGTTCCTTTCTACTCAGCAAACGGGGTCAGTTCTCACTTGAAACTCTTAAGAGATCCTTGCCAGTGTTACAGCGACAATATTTTCAGTTCTCAAAAATGAAATACTTAAGGACTTCATGAAAGCTAATTATTGAACTCTTACACTCAGCAGAAAATTGAAATTCAGTTCAGCAAAGCATGTGGCATGGAAAAACAAACTATCGGAACCAGTTAGTGCTCTGCCACAGTGTAACAGACCTCCCATTCAGTCAGAGTTTGGTCAGTATTTTCATTAAAGACCTGTTTATTCAGAATTTATTATGGGAGTTATTAAGCAGCTACACTCAAACTGACTTGGGCAGACAAAATTTTCTATAAATTCTAAGACCTTTTCTATTACACAAAGAAGAAAGGAAACACCAGCAGCAACCCTTCACAAACACAAGATGGCTCTTGATAGCGTATTTTCTACTCCTAATTCCCATAGTTAGATATATGTCCCCAAAGTAAGTCATCCAAATGCTCAATCCACTTTCCCTTTTCTGTGTTTCAACTAACAGGTCACAGCTTTATTTTTGACTGCCTCAGCAAGCACCCTTGAAATATCAGGCAACACCACTGCTCCACTTGACCTTCACTTACCAAAATCTGCTGCTGTAGTTAAGCAGATAAACGAAACCAAGTCCTCAACTTTTTGAAATTCCATCTGTAGCCCTCCCTAATCAGCCACTGATTTCAAAAAGGCAAAATATGGCATTTTTGAGGACACTGTGGCCATAGAAACTAAAATCTTAACAAAACTTTTAAAGGGCTTGTAATGACAGTCCAAACAGTGTTAAACTTAATTTTGAACAGGTAGCATCATTCTATTTGGTGGATTTCCTTTGGGAAGCAACAGAATACAAGATGTTCCTTTTCTTCTAAAACTAAAATGCATTGATTCAATAAACAACAACAACAAAAATCATAATACTCCTCTACTGCTGGGATGGCTGTTTACGCAGCAGGTAGATGCAACTACCTCAGGCCGAGATTCAGTTTTCCAGGACACAGTAACAAACACTCTCTTCCCACCTTTATGCATAGATAATTAGTACTTACTCATTCCCTCAAACCCTCTCATCATTAAGGAGATACATATCAAAAAAGATGTTTTTCAGACCTGTGCAAACATCATTTTTGAATAACAGTGCTGCCCTACGATACTTGATAGCAGTGCTCTTCAAAATTGCCATTGTGCACTTGACTCATCCTAATCCACCTAAGATTAACATTTGCTGCTTAAAGTTACGCTATTCATAACATAGATGCATATAATTTTTACAAAAGTAATCAGGAAACTAGAAATCAACCACCAAGCAATGAAGCAGAAGGACAAAACAAACACATAAATAGGACATTTACTTCATCATTTTGAAGGGGAACATTTGATCTAAAAGAAATTAATGAATTCATACATCTGAGTTGAAAACTATGTATTTTTTTTAACTATTGGCACAAGAAAAAAAACATTCTGCCTTGAATCCAAGGAGGTATGGCAGTCATGTTGCTCAGCACATGCATCTTGGAAAGCTAACCAGAAAAGTCATTCAAACCATAAGGATGAACTGGAAGGGTAATTTGACTTCTCAAATGACAAACTTAAGTTT
Source organism: Forpus xanthops (assembly GCA_032466535.1). Lineage (NCBI taxonomy): Eukaryota > Metazoa > Chordata > Aves > Psittaciformes > Psittacidae > Forpus > Forpus xanthops. Next base: position 2,974 of record JASSUY010029790.1, read on the forward strand.
CATAGGTCAAATGTTCATATGGAACAACACAGTAACAAGGAAACTACTGATCCTTACTGTTGTGCTAAGCCAAGGTGAAGACAGCCTTTGATTATGTACCAAGGCACGGAAGCTGACTAATTGGATTCAGCTCAGGACTGCAAAAAGGGCTGCTCCACAAGGAAAAGCACCTAGTCACACTGATACAAAGAAACTTTGCTCTACCAGACTATAGGTACTGGTCTCATAAAATATGTGAAGAAAGGAGAAAAGGAATCCAGAAACATAACATCTAAACAGATACTAAATAAACAATTTATCTTATGAGTCTTCGACTACTATGTTGGCAAGACAGTAAAAAGCAAAGCAGCAAATGGACATCCACAAAGCTAAAGGATGACTACACTCTAAGGCACACACTCTATTACCCTAATTTAGTCTGAATAGTATCCAAAAAGAAGTCACTTTTAGTCCTCTAACAAATCACAGATATTTGTATTTGAAGGGCAGCTTTCCCCTTTTATTTTTGTAATTTTTAATGTTTTCAAATAGGTCAGCTTGGAGTCTCAGCATGCTGGCTTTTTTCAAGCCCTAAAGCTACATCTGAAAAACATTATCACTCAGAGGTCCCAGCTTTCAGGTCTGGGCACATTGTGATATGCTCCAGCAAGATTTCTGATCTGGATAATCAAGGGACCGAGGCTGCAGGGCACAACATACTGCACCACATACCATGCTGTACAATTGCTCTGTTATTAGAAGTAGACTCACCAAATACAATCAAATTGTCTTCTTTTAAATTCTCTTATGAACTTCCAGAGAAGTACCAGTTTTGAATTGCATAAGAATTAGAGGAAAGACACAAATGAACATCGATTCAGCTGAACTCCAAAGATCATATGTCATTTCACTTTAGGTTATAATGATAGCCCCACATTCTATCTTCAAGCATTCTTGGCAAACAAGCAGCTTTAGATATGAGACCAGAGGCAAATAATTACTTACCTTTCTACGTTGACTGGCTTGTCAAATTTAAATAGAATATAATCCCCAGCAACAGGTGTGACAGCCCAGAAAAAATCTTCCCCTACGTAGGTTTTTTCTAGTGTGTGTCCCTGGTAGACTTTTAGAGATGTTGAAACCTCTGCAGGTGGATTCACATGGATTTTATGCAATAATGGTTTCAGGAAGTCTTTATCCTAATTGAAATAAAGACAAGTATCATGCTGGTCAGATAACCTGTTTCATTATGCTTTTTTTTTCCCCAAAAAACAAACCCTTGCATCAAACAGAAAATGAATGCATTACTCATTTCTGGGTGTATCAGATCTTACTGGTAAGATGAACATGCTGTTAAAGTTAAAAAAAGAATAAAAACAACAAAAAAATCCCCTAGCAAAAAATTCACAAAACCAAACTGAGATTAGTACTTCTTATACTTGAATGTAACCAGTTGAAATCAGGTTTCATTCCAACTGGAGTAATGTATAATACAAGTGCCAGACAGACAGCAAGAAAACACCTGTTTTCTCAAAGGCTACGAAGATTTTCATTTAATCAACCTGCTCTGGAAAAGAAGCAAAATTTTAGGTACTAACTGTGAGTTTCTGGATCTTCCCTGCTAGAGAGGAGTGGAGGCCAACATGCTGGAAAAGAGAAGGCCTGAAACGTATCCTCAGGTTAGATTTCTGGCGATCACAATGTTTCTGAAATGATGGGCAGAAGGGGAAATGGAAGAGGGTTAAAAAAGAATAAATCACATTAGTAAAACCAACACAAGGCTGCTGAGTTCTTACTGCAAGCAAGTAACATTACGTGAACCAAAAACTCTCAACAAGAACTCAGACCTATTTATCCAATAGTTCTTATTTTAATTCCAGAAATCTACCAATAATGCTGTGCAAATCCAATCCTATCCAAGGTTTTTGCACAGAACCTGCTTAGTCAGTCCTTCAGCGAATGAAGAAATGAGAAATGAAGGCCTGAAATTCAAAGCTTACTCCCCGTTCAGAACCTTCTTTATGATTGCTATCTAAGCAATGGCTTTCTGCAGAGCCTCAGTGAATGAGGGGTTATGTGAATGAGCTTATTTTAGGAATGCTACATAGAGAAAACAACTAGACTTTTGCTTTTCATTCTATTGCATGCATCTCCAAAATCTGAAACAATAACAGCCATAATGCCTCTGAGAACTCTCTAAATTTCTTTTTGAGACTAAAATCTTGGTAGGAAGAAAGACTTTCAGAACATGCAGTACCCCCATAATACATAGTATGCTAGTCTCCAGCTCACAAAACCAACTCATTCATCACTATGAAAACATTTTAGAAACTTTATAATAAAAACAAACTTACAGCATCTTTCTCAGGGTTACACACTTTCACCCAGAGGATATGGTCCAGCAGCCAATCAATAGGTTTCTCTTTATAAAACATAAATATGAACTCTACAATAAGAGTGATATCTGGAGACTGGAACATTTTACCTGTGATGACATTAAAAAACACAGGAGTTATTTTAGATTAAAGATGACATTGTCTTCTGAAAACAGATAACAGATGCCAAGTTTGTGGCAAGACAAGAAATGTTAGCAATGAAAAACTCGAAATCTCAAGTGTTTTAAAAGCTCCATACCTTTTAGCTATGTAAAACTAAATAAAACAACTATTCAAATAAGAACTCTTTGTAATATATCTTGGTGCTACCAAGATATTCAGTATACAACAGTCTCCTTAAGAAAAGAAAATCATCAGTCTGTAAAAATAGAGGAAGAAGAGTTATGGACTTGTGTTTATGATTCTCCATGTCACATGTAAGCTTCAAGCATCTGAGACAAAGAGCTGTTGCAAGTGTCATCTGCTCAGTCATACAATTTCAGCATTTGCCTGTATAAAAAGCAGAGATGGAACACCTACCACTAACTCCAGATCATTCTGCACAGAATGCCAAAGGGGAAGAAAGAAGCTACTAGACTATAACCGGAGACAATGCAACTTAAAAATAAAGACATCACATAGCAGTGACCAGAAGTTTTTTTCTGAAAGGCATAGGCAGTCAGCATACTTGCACTGAGGGCATTTCCAACTAGCCATAGTCAAACCAGTCAGCTGCCTAGTAGAAAGTCTCTCCCACAAAAGCTGGACAACTTCTTTGACAAGTACGGCCATGACTCTGGAGCTTCCAAGACAGCATACTACTTGGTCAAATCTAGGTGGATTTCCGGGTCACAGTGCTACAGGATTCTTGGGATCCCTGCAAACTGTGATGCTTTAAAGGAGGCCTTGGCAAAAGAAGGAAACACTGTTGATGAAGAATTTCTATTTACTATCAACAAGACCAACTATATACATGGTCTTGGAATACACTTCATTGCCAGCACAGGAGTCTGAAGAGAAAGGTGGACACTTAAGAAAAGTGCCTTCTATGAAGACACTGCTACCAGGAGCAACACAACTCTGACTGGGGCAGTCCAAGGCTGAAGATGGACTGACAAGTGCCTTGTACCAGGGACTAAACACCAACTAAGCTCCCAAAGGGACTGCCAGATTTGAGGGTGGATTCATAGGACATTATCAGGTTTGCAGATAAAGTCTGCCTCTACTTTGCTAGGCTATAAAGGAGGAGGCAGGGAGAAAGACATCACATGACAATCTCTCAGGAAGACACCAGCTGCAATCAGTTCTGCAGACGGTGGTCAGTGCTGACTTCGGCATGGGCGCTTGGGGGCACTAATGGACCAGAGTCCACCAGATCAGAGTCTCCAATGCAAGCCCCCCGTCCCTCGACACTTGGGAGCTCTGTAACAGCACTTAGGCACGTGAAATGTGGTTTGTGTTTTTTCCACTTGTAATCTGAGGCCTTCATAGGCTTTTTAGATAAAAAAGTTCCACAAGTGATAGAGACCCTAATATCTTCTTCTACATTAGGAAGAATAGCTGGAGTAGACTTTGAGAACAGGCTGCCCTCTGAGATGGCGAAACCATTCCCCACACTCATCAGAAAATGGGATTTAGTTCTTGCCTGCAAGAGGACATAATTTGGAAAAGCCACTAAGGAGCTATATAGGCTAGTGTGGATTACACATAGGGAACAATGTTTTGCATGAAGGTTAAAAACTATCAGGAGTATAGCACTACTTGAACAGATGGCTGAGTGGAAATGAAGAAATGGTGCAGGCAGTCAGTCTACCTTATTTAGCCACTAAGGAGGATGTTTGCATTTATATAAGCAGAGAAAAGTAGTGATACAACAAGGGGCAATGGCTTTATATTAAAAGAGGGTAGATTTAGATTAGACAGTAGGAAGAAATTCTTCACTATGAGGGTGCTCAGACACTGGCACAGGTTGCCCAGAGAAGCTGTGGCTGCCCCATCCCTGGCAGTGTGTGCAGTGCCAGGCTGGACAGGGCTTTGAGCAAGCTGGTCTAGTGGAAAGTGTTCCTGCCCATGGCAGGGGGGCTGGAAATGGATGAGATTTAAGGTCCTTTCCAACCCAAACCATCCTGATTCTATTATTTTAAGTGAGGGTATACCTGAAGTATCACCATGAGCCAGTATTACACAAAAAAAGTAAAAAATTATCTAAACTTAAGTGATTAGAAAACTGTATTTCCACTGTGAATGTACTTGGGGACTACCGCTCAGAGCCAGACATTCAGTTACTTCTCTCTCTTTCGAGGCTCACTGAAGTCTATAATTCATAGAAGATTAACACAAGATAGCATAAAAAAAACACCCCTGAACAAACAAAAGCCACAGGAAGAAGATGAGAATTCAAATCCCTGTTGTAACAGGGATGGAAAATTTTTCTACTGAAGCAGATGACCGAGCCTGGTGCAATATATGAAGAATCATAGAATAGTTAGGGTTGGAAAGGACATTAAGATCATCTAGTTCCAACCCCTTGCCATGGGCAGGGACACCTCACACTAAACCATGCCACCCAAGGCTCTGGCTAATGTGGTCTTGAACACCACCAGGGACGAAGCATTCACAGCTTCCTTGGGCAATGCATTTCAGTGCCTCATCACCCTCATAGTAAAGAATTTCTTCCTTATATCCAATCTAAACTTCCCCTGTTTAAGTTTTAACCCATTATCCCTTGTCCTATCACTACAGTCCCTAATAAAGAGTCCCTCCGCAGCATCCTTATAGGCATATCTCAGAGTAGATACAGTTTGCCATTGTAGTAGAACAGATATCAGTAGTAGTAGGTATAGAATGCCACTGTTAGCTTACATACAGTAGCAAAAAGGATATTTTTAAAGGACAGCATAAAATTTGCAGGGCCCTGTTACGTGTTCTCTGACACTATTAGGTATCAGATTCTTACGTATGGTGACTAGGTTTGCCAATGTCAGGATCTCAAATTGCAAGATCCTTTATTTTGTCAAAAAGTAGACACATACTTAGAAGACCATCTGTAGGACATAGTCCTTTCCAGAAAACAGGCATGATGAACTCTCATTCTCTTACAACTACTATGAAATTCTATCAGAACATAGCCAATGAAATAATGCTTTTTTTGGAATTCTGGGATAAGTCTGGAGGGTTCTGCACAAAGCTACATCATGAGACAGTGCAAAAAAATATAGATATGAAGCATCTGATAGAAGTCCCAATTATTTCATCTGTTGGAATGATGCTATATTCATAAAGCAGACCATTCACACCATGGGTCAGCAAAGTAAATGTGGTAAGACATTAACTGACCTGACACTGCTTAATCAAAGTTGCCCCTTACAGAAACCTTTAATTTGACTATTTATAAAGCAAAACCATTGACATACGCTTCTTGCAATGAGACTCTTGAACAAGCATCTCCACTTGAAAATAAGCTGTAACTAAAATTTGAAGCTTCCCCTAAACAAGGGACAACCCTTACTAAACTAAGGACAACTGCAAAGCTTTCTTCTTTAAATATACAAAAGATGTTATGATTTTTTATTTGTATATTGTTACTATTTGCTACTATTTACACACTGCGTTGTCATTTTTAAAACATTATTTGTGGAAGTAAATATTTTAAAATGGATAGGAAACAATCACATGATTTGTACAATGTGTAAAATAATTCATGCAGAATAACAGTTCCTTCAGATTGTCACACTTCCAACTAAATAGGCTTCCAATTTTCCTTGGTGATTCATCTCTGCCTACTGCTTTCAATACCACAGGGCAGGAGAAGAGAAAAATACAAGGAATCCTAATCAAACACAAGCTGAAAAAATAAGACTAATCAGATGTTTCTGGGATGCTTATAGAACTGAAACCATCATTTCTTGATGACAGCTGCTGAAATAGTCTGTCATTCACACCTGCATCTATAGGAAACGGACCTTTCTCCCGTGATGTTGGAGAGATACAAAATACCATGCAACTCAAGACAGAAACACCCCCACGTTATTGCTCCAATTTCAACAGCAACTGACAGAAGAGAGTTTATTCTCTTTCAGGAGGATACAGTCATGATGCTCTGGAATGCTTTTCCTCTTATACCTAAGGACAGAGCAATAGAACCACACTGTACATTTCTTCCTTTGATTAGCTCATCTTCTAAAGAGCACAAGGACTATAGTCTTCAGTTGTCATTTACAGTGAAAAGACACTCACAAACCATGCCATTTAAAATCTGAATGTTGATGTACAGGATCTGTACCTAAAATTAAATAAGCAGACTGAAGGTAAGAGTAGGAATTTACTCTTTTTCCTAATTTATCACAATTTTACTTAAAATAGAAACAGGTTTAGCAACAAAGTATTTTCTTCCATATGGCAAACTTGGCAAGGCTGAGAGGTGCTTTTCTTTAGGCATGCTACTGTCAATCACACAGTCAACCACCCTTAACTCAGGGAATCATTTGGTTAATAATGTCACAGGATACACCAGGAAAATTAAGAAAAAGAAAAAAAAAATTAAAAAATGAACACAGACACACACACACACAAAACACACCCTGATGCATGCAACAGCAACTGGTCAGAATATGCTAAGTAAGCATCAGCTGGCTGTACTTGCATTACCATCTGCAGTCTGAGCTGGCCTCTCTACATTACACTGCCCAGCACTGTGGAAGGGTTCAACAGTGCAAGCAAAGCCTTCTCACTTCAATTCCTGGCGATCACTGGAGCGAAAATGAACAGGCAACACCCTGCTCCTGGGAAGAGCCCTGATCCCCCTTCAGTAACCAAGCACAGACAGCCACGCACTACTTCTGAAATGCTGCCACCACCTTCCATGCCCAGTTTGGTACACCTTTGTCCCAACTCCTTGCACAGCATTCATCACCTGTCATTTCTGTTTCAGGACACCTCTGGCACAGCACAGTACTGCTACGGATCAACACCCTCTTTTCTCCCCCAAAACACTTGCTACATCTGCTCAAAACCAGGCCTCTGCAGTGAAGCCCTGGAAAAACAAAAACAGGTCTTCAAAGCTCTGGACCTCTGACTCTCCACAGCTACTCCTTGTGATGGGAAGCAGACCAGTACAACTCCTACTCCACAGATCCAACACCCCAGCCTCTCTGAATCCAAACCAGCCAAACCTTGCCTAGGCTCTCCTGAGTTAAGATATCAGCAGCTGGTTGGCTTCCCTAGGACACAGCCACAGCCCAAGAAAAAAAGCAGTATTTCCCAAGGTGCTGCAGTCTTGTGGCCTCACACACAGCTGCAGGTGAGGAAAGTGCTCTGAGCCACAGAGCCATTAAGATGCCATTCTAAATCCAGGCTACAGATTGCCCACTGGCCGTCCTCAGAATGTACTCAAAGTTCATAAAGCCAAAGAGACCTAAGTAAAAACTGAAGTCAACAGGCACCACCTCAAACCAAACATAATGTGAAAGAATTGAAGCAGTGGCTCATCTTGGTACAGTGCATGAGAATGGACACAACCCTAGGAGACTTTAATGACAAAATTTCAGAGGTTTCGGACTCTGGGTTCCTACAACCTACCTTTTGGAAAGAAAGATAATTAAGACTTAAAAGGTAAAATCTTGCTCCATAAATCTGTATGTATTTATGAAATGTCTAAGACTTTCTCCATATTATTTATCTATATTGATAAAAGTGAGAGCCAGGACTAGTTAAAAAAAATATATTGTAGAACATTTTCTTTTACTTATTGTGCTCTGCCAAGCCTTCTATCTGACTTTCAGTCCATTTGAATGCTATCCTTAGTGAACTGTTCTGGCCCTGAGCATTTTGTTGGCAAGTGCAAGACACACACAAAATGGAAAACTTCATTTTCAACAGTTCTCTGAAATGGAAATATCTAAATCATTCCTTCTCATTCTCCTGCATAAGCATCATTAAATATATTAAGTCTACATCAACAAGTTTCATATCTACAAGCACATATTCTAAATGCAGTTTAAGTATTTCAATGCTTTCCCTGTTAATCAAATGCAAATCACTAGCATTGAAACCAGAACTTCTTTGAAGTTATTTAAATTTCAAATATTTGGTTTGATCTACTCTTCCCCAAACTTCAACTATGTGGACAGCTTCAGCAAAACTGTAATCAGGACAACAGGCCTTAAAACATCAGGGCACAGTAAGATTCAGAGGAAAAGTGTAAGATAACCAAAAGGCCAATTTCAGATCAGTCCATTAAAAGTTTGTGACAGATGGCTTTGTAGCTATAGTGTAGAGTATTGCATGTCCTCTGGAAAACACTTCAGCTCACAGGCAGTTGCAAGACAAATCACTTTATTTCTCACAAAAAAGCTAGTGTGACTTTGTTTTGTCAGGGGCCACAATCCTGAAGAGTGAGAGAGGTATCTCTTTCCACAGAGCTTCTAAGGGAAATGGCATACATCTCACCCATTATTTATTAGATACTTGACAACACTAAAGACGATGCTTTCAGTATTAAAAAAAACAAAAAAAAACCAACCAAAAACAAAGGAAGCAACTGCTCTGTGGCACAGGTGACAGAATTCTGTAATCCTGCTGTCAGCCTAAATAGCTGCATTTGCCACTTCCTCATGTAGTACTTGCATAAATTAGATTCTCAGTTCAGAAATACACTGTGACAAGAAAGATTTTTACCTAGCAAACTTGCAAGCTGATCAAGGTTTCCAATAGCTTACAGTGAACCAGCCACACCAATCTTTTTAGAGATTATTTCTAAATCAGTAGCATCTAGACAATTTAGTGCTCTACTTGCTCTTAGACATCTACACAAAACCCATCCCCAGTTATAAATAGCTACTTCTACTCTTCTCCACAGCTACCCACATTACCAAACTACCATAGTATCAGTATGCATCAAGATCCATAAAGTGACAACAGGGATGAGACAAATCTACATTACTTGCATAAAATTTCTATGCAGTATATAGTTATAGCACACCAATGTGCCTCCAAGCTAGAAATTTTAGTTACATTCATGAATACTAATTTCTCTCTCAAAACCTAAAAGAAGGATAAGGAGCTAAACTGAGAGAAAAAAACTAATTAAATTTTCTAGGTAGAAAAGTAACACTAAGATGTATAGCCATAGCTATATGCGTTTGAAATTCTACTGATATCATCTAATTAAAAGGAGGCACACAAATATCACCCAAGGAACAAAGAACAGCAGCAGGAGCTAATAACTAAATTTAAACTACAACTGCTGAAAAAAGGCATACAGACAAAGCAGAAAAACAACTTTAAAATATTTTTAAACAGTTCTGAGGGTAATTATGCCAGATCTCAGTATTAAGAACTATATATCTACTCCTTTTGGCTTTAGACACTGTGCCCTCTGTTATAGCAGCACTGAGAACAGAAAGGGCTGTGAAATGTGCAAACACACAAATAATAAATACATCTGCATGAGGCAGACAATGTATGTCCTGAACTGTAAGTTGGTTTTGCACAAGTTTTGACATGTCAGCCTTACAAAACTGCAATTTGTGAGTATACACTACTACTAAATTAAGCAAATGTAGAATTAATGTCATTTACTTCCATAGCCCAAAGACTTCATATATTCAATTTACATTTCAAGAGCAATTAGGACTGGAGCTAAAACTCAAACTGTGGGCTTAGCTGAGGTTATAGTTCAACTGTTCAAAAAAAAAAGGAAAAAAAGCCTAATCAGATGCTGGTATTCAAAAAGTCTCTGTAGCCACAGGACCAGAGAACTGCAAGGGACTCCCCAACAGAGGAGACAAGCCTATTTAGGGCCAAAGCTTCTGCTTATTTTTCCATGATATGCTGTACCATATGCTGTTTCTCCTTTCCACCTTTGAGGCCACAAAACCAGTCCATAACTATTTCAGCAACAATGCGTATCTGTTGACAGCCCAAGGCAACCAAGCAGATAGGTTATGTGGTGACAAGATAAATAAGGAGACTTCCCTCTGTCCAGTTCCTCTTCTTCTCTCCATTGTTTCTGAGGGTTAGACTGACAGGGAAATACAAGAAATACCAGTTTGTACCCTAACATAGCAGCCTTAGGAGATACCTGCTGTTTTCCTTTCCACTCAGTTAATGTCTGAGGCCCTGAAAGTCAAGGAACTATTGCCTCAACAGCACACCTGATGCTGAGCTGGAAAGAGGATAGTACTTGCCATTCATACAGTGCAAGCATTTCCAGTTCGCAGTGCTACCATTATGGGTCACTGAGTTAAAGATTAAGTCATTCCCTGGAAAATAGATCCAAAGTAAAAAGAAGAGAGTGAGAATTTCCAAGAGAATGACTGAACTTCACTGCATTTTATCTGTTGCGTGTAGAACTTTCTGTTCTGAGCTCAACTTACAGCCCTTGCAATGGAATAATTTGTGTTGACTACATAAGGAATCTCCACAGTCCAACTTCACTATTAATTTTTCCTCACGTATCTTCAGCTTAGTGCCTTTAAACAGATCATGACACATCACTGCAGTAATTAACCTTTTGATTAGTGAAATCCCTTCAAAACTTCTCTTTCATGGCATTTGTTACATCTAGTACCTCTCAATAAAAATATTAGTGTAAGTGCGAAAAACCAAACTAATTTCAACAGCATCCTAGTAGTCAATACACAATAACCTGAGATGCTGCTTTAGCTTCTCTCACTGCCATTCACTGCAAATGACAGATAGACTCTAACTACACCTAATAAGGAGAAGACTGTCATAACTTCTCCTTGATTGATTAGAAAGGTGGAGATAGGTCAGGCTTTGCAACCAAAACAAAGTGATGCCTGCTGATTCCTGGAGATTTTGTTACAGACACCATTGAAGTTGCTTTAGGTGGAGTTAGTTCTCATGCATTTTTCTTTTACTTCAGACAGGTGTGCTCTAATGACATTTTGTTTAACAGCAGCTAAATTAAAAATAGTCATCCCTTGCAGTTCAACTGTGTTTTTATGAATGAACTAACTTTTGGTTATAAAAATGCTCTTTTCCAACAGTTTGAGTCAGACAAAAGCATACAAATGAGTATACTCAGTCATACAATAGTATATGAAACAACCTGGGGGGACTTTAGAGTGGTAAGGGGGAAACAAAAACAACATACAGCAAAAAACCAAAACAAAACCATGAATTAAACCAGAGTTCCTAAAAAAGCCAATGAATTTCTATTTCTCGGTCTATTTCCTACAAAGAAGATAGCTTTGAAGTCAGGTCACTATTAATTCACAAAGTCCGAGGATGAATGTGTTCTTTTGAACTGAAGTGAACAATTTCTTACCAATGAAACCCAGCTGAGAAAATTCCAGAATCATCCAATCTTCAGAAGCGAGCTGAAGTGCAAAATTTTTTATTGTGCTGAAATAATTCTGCTTGACAACGATGTCATCTTCAAGCTAGAGGAACATTACAATGACATAAACATAAATAAAAAGAAGAGCCAGCAAAGCAAGAGGAAAAAGTACAGCTAGGAAATTCTGATTTACAATATATTGCTAACACATAGCCATATATTTCTAATGCAAGTGCTGCCATAAAACCTAGATGCTATAGACAAGAATAACTATTGTAGGGGTCACAGTCTGTCTACTTGTGGAGAACAATTCTCTTTCTGTAGTAAGAATCCACAAAGGTGTCCTGACTTACTACTTCAGAACATTACCTTTCTAGCTTCTCCCATCAGAGAAAAATCATCACTGAAATAATGCTAGACTAACTGACATTACCAGAACAAGTAGAATAGCTGTTTTACTTGTACACAAACGTTACTCTCTTTATTCATGCACCTGACAGCACTGAAAGAATTTCTCCTCTGCGACACAGAAGCTAAGAGACGTAGTCTACAGAGGTGGGATTCATTTCACCTGGCTTTAGCTGTCCAACAAAATAGGTGCATAGTCCAAACTAATCATCTAGTCCAGGTAGCTGAACTGTCAAGGTGGGTTGCTACAAGCCCTTTAATTCATAGTAAGTGCAGGCCAGTGCATTAAGGATCCTGATTCTTCTGTCCTTTCTCCCAGTGTGTTCATATTCTCCCCCTAGTGAGACAGTACCAAAGTCTAAATTAAGATCATAAGTGCAGTTACTCAGTAAATCTGCAATACCTGTAGGTAAAGCTTCTACTTCAAAGCAGCAAGACACATAATTAGGGACAATTCTGAGCTAAATGAAAGCAAAATTGCTTAACTCTGTTCTTGAAAAACCTCTTTAAGAAAGAATACAGAAAACAAGTCTAGCAACACATTGAAAATATATCTATACACAACAGTCACTAGCGTGACCAGCAGGTCAAAGGAGGTGATCCTGCCCCTCTATTCTGATCTCATGAGACCCCACTTGGAGCACTACTATGTGCAGTTCTGGTGTCCTCAACATAAAAAGGACATGGAACTGTTGGAACAAGTCCAGAGGAGGGCCACGAGGATGATCAGGGGACTGGAGCATTGCCTGTATGAAGATAGGCTTAGAAAATTAATTATGTTAAGCCTAGAGAAGAGAAGCTGTGTGGAGACCTCATAGCAGCCTTCCAGCATCTCAAGGGGGTCTATAAGGATGCTGGGGAGGGACTCTTCATCAGGGATAGTAGTGATAGGACAAGGAGTAATAGATTCAGACTTAAACAGGGCAAGTTCAGGTTAGATATAAGGAAGAAGTTCTTTACTGTAAGGGTGGTGAGGCACTGGCTCAGGTTGCTCAAAGAAGTCGTAAATGCCCCATTCCTTGGCAGGTTGGACACAGCCTTGGGTGACATGGTTTAGTGTGAGGTGTCCTTGCTCATGGCAGGTGGCTTGGAACTAGATGATCTTAAGTCTTTTCCAACCCAAACTATTCAATGATTCTATATAAATTAACGCTGCACTTGGCTTCAAAAGAAAGTAAAACTGGGTTTTAGCTCAAATTCCATTTAGAAGTGTGCAGGTGGATTTTGCCTGGGCAGCTGCCTGTTTTCCTCACTTTTTTTACTAAGCATCTTAAGAGAAAATTAGTCACATAGGACAAATTACTTTCTACTTCAGAGGCAGTGTCCTCCACAAATTACTTCCTCATATATCATAACCTCCATATTCAATGCACTTCTTCAACTATGGAATCAAGTTCTGTATGGGTCTTCCTGATGTGACCAGTAGCATAGTTTCTCGACAGTCATTTGAAAACTTGTCTCAAAACAAAGAATATAAATTTACCTGAATGTAATAAACTCCCTTTTTCTGAGCATACATCATAAGAAAACAATAATCCAAGTTTTGTTTTGTCCTCCATCTGAAATTAAATTAAAAGCTTAAGAATTATGAAAAAAGGTATTTCAATACACACTAGCAATGCAAAGCAAATGTCACTATAAATAATGATGCATGTTAGTGAAATATCAGGGGACCTGCTTTTGACACTGTTCCCTCAGGAAATCATCTGTCTGAATAAAAGGAACAAAGCTTTCATTTGTGCTTTAATACAGACATAAAACTGGTTTAACTTTAATGTGATTTTGTGAAAATTCCCTGACATTTCACTAAAAACAAATGTGCATTTTAAATGGTAACTCAGCTGGAATTACTGGATTTTACACTGTATTTCAAGAAAAACGGTACACAGAAAAGCCTATATAAAGTCTCAGTTCTCCTCCCAGAATTTAACACTAAATGAATTCAACCAAGCATAGCATTAAGCTCTGATCACACACAGAACACCATGCAGACAGGAATGAGATGGATTCATGGAACACTTTTAGCATCCCCACACTTTCAAGAATTACAGTAAGAAAGCATTTCAAGAATTCACATCCCACTTGCCATTTCATAAACAACAAAAGCTGGGTGTGGGAGGAGATGGGAATAGATCTGAGTGAATAAACTAACCTCACTCTCTCTTTTGAGTCTCCAAATGTCTCCTTCAAGTTTGACAAGTCAGGGTAGTAAGTTGCAGGTGGGGCTATTACTTCCACCAAGCCAGAATTCATCTCTGTAGAAAATCTGTCAACAGAAACATCCTAAAATCACATGAGAGAGTCTGAGTTCTGTAGGCTTTCTCCTTGCTTTCTGTTGGTACAGTTATTTTGTCTGAATACAATGACTTACTTAAACAAAGCATGTAAAATAGAAGTATAAAAAAATAAGTACATAAAAAGTGTTGTTTTCCTTAGCAACTTCTTCAGATCAGTATAGCCTCCTGCTACAGATGCCACAAATTTGCATGCATGTTGAAACAATCCCATCTGTTGATGTTGCACCAAATAATTCACTCCCATTTGTTGTTTTACAATTTAACTGACTGAATCACTGCCCCTTGATCTATCACCAATTAAGTTTTCATTCAAGCATCCAAACCCCTCAGAAACAAAAATGCATGATCTCATATTTCCAGAATACTTCTTATTACTTACCACAATCAGATTTAGGACAAAAAAAAAAAAAAACACCCAAAAAGCAAACCCACTGATAAACCAAGAAAACTTCCATAAAAATGAACGACAACTTACTCTTTTTCCAGGCTTGCAACGACACTGTTAACATAATCAAGATCAGTCTGGAAAAACACAAACACAAAAAAGCCCAAATAGAATATTTAACAGTTTCAGAGCTACATTTTAAAGCAACACAGTAAAATAAACATTAGAGGTAGTTGTATTTGTAAATCAATTTCAGCATGTAAGATATTTGAGTAATATAGGAAAATACTGTAACTAAAACATTGTAACTATGGCTTATGCGTAATGCAGAGGAAACTTTTGTTTTGTAAGCAGAGAAGAATAATATTTGCCTCATATCTGCACTTAACAAACAGTTCTAACCCAAGTGTGGAATTTTCTTGCAACACCTCATGCTCTTAAGGACAAAATGATCACTGAGCATTTGTGTAAGAAGAACTTCATATTATTGCTATATGTACATATATGACATTATTACCAAGGAAAGCTTTCTGAAAAACAGGGCACTGGACACACACTCTTCCTTCAAAAATGCATCTCCTAAACTTTCCATTTAAAGCACAAAGGACCCAACCAAAGACAGCTTGGGTTGCTTTTTTGCATCAGAGACTAAATTTCAGGGACTATCAATCCTACCAAACACCCAATTCTTAAAGATGCATAGATTCTAAAAATTAATTGTTGGTTAAAACACAAGATCATGACATTCTGGAAAAGTCTTGATCATCTAACTTGCCAGAACTGGCCAATAATTCAATCTGTTCTCTTGGTCATATATATGCATTTCAGGGAAAGAGTTATGAACTCATAAATGTTACTGAAAACCCTAATCTTTGCTATAGTTACTAATCTAATAACTTGATGCACTATTTACCAGTTTTCAATAGAAAGTTTACAGTCTACAGATCAACCCAGGTTCTGGTGGCTTATGAGGATTGAAATGAAAGAAATAGTTCATAGTTTTTCTGATGAATCTGTAATGCATGTTATCATAAAATGATTATACACATAGAGAATAAGTCCCTCCCAAACATTTCTACAGAACCACTAATCTTGTTTGATAAAGGTGCTTACCCTTTGATCTTAAAAATCACCATTCCTATTTTTAAAGATTTATTTTTATAAAATCTAACATAATGCCAGCTGCCCACACATTTCCAAAAAGGACAACAGTGGCTTTCTTCCAAAACCAGGTTCTAAATATCACAAGGACATGTGAGTAGAAACCATGTGCCATATATTTTTCATACCTATCTCTTCCTAAGTGTTATGCCTAGTGCTGGACAGAAGTTCTAGTGAGCAGGGAAGATGTTCACAATTTAAAACTCATCTTGCAGGGAGTTCCACACATGGAGACTAACAGGTCCATATGGATCTTGATATATCACTAAGTCTTAAAATACACATATGGATTGTTCATGTACAGTCCATTACTGGAATGGAGTTTAAGGCATAACTTTTTATGTTGTTTGTAACAGTTGCAAATCAGTGATCTAGGGACTACCTAAAAATAATTTTAGTATATCCATGTTTAACTGAAACATTTCCCTCTTCTTTACCCTTGTCAACATAAAAAAAACACAGAAATTGTTGTTTAGTCAGCATGCAAAAAAGACAAGCCATTTGAATTTCTAGCTGGCACACCAAAATACGATTACCTGGTCTAGCATTAATAACTCAAGTATTTGTTAAACAGACCATACTGCAATTGTATAGAAAAAGTAGAGATTTAAAATATATATATATATATACAGTAATGTATAAACATATACAGAGCAGAAACACAGCTAGTTTCTATGCAATATTCCAGAGATTAAAATAAATGCCTAACTTCATCCCAGCTGCAAGCATATGTTTGGTCACAAGTCTGTGCCTTAGTGCACATCTCCTGACAGCAAATACAGTTTTGATGCATTTTGAAGATACACCATGAAGCCTTACAAGTGCTTTTAAGCCTTACATACTTACATAGAATTCACCACAATCAGAAAAAAACAGAAAGGTCTGGAATAAGAGGGTTTTTTCCCTACTGTCCCTTATTCATTTGAGTCCTTCATACAAAAGGTTGCCAGTTTCCCAGGCACAGCTGCAACCACAATCGCTTCATGTTAAAGAGATGTGGTCTGTAATCTTCCAATCTCATACTGTAATCTATGTTGGTGTCACATAGCATCAAGATGCTCTGGTCTAGCTGCGCTGAACATGAGATAGGGCAAATACCACTGCTGGTTTGATAAATAGCCTTCCTTATGAATTAACAACCACTGTATCTACATAGTGCAAAAGGAGACATTTTTAGAATGAAAAAGAACATTGAAATTAAAAGAGTTTATTCCATTTTTCACATGGTCAAGTGCATTAAAAACTTGATATCCTACCATTATACCTAAATAAGCAATTAGATTTCAGCAACATCTGAGATTCAGAACCAGGATTTCAGCACCAAACTCATCCCCTCAGGATAGCAGGTTGACTGTCACATTTCCACATCAGAGAACTTCCAGAGGCAGCCAACTCCTCTCACTACCAAGCCTAACAGTATGTGGGATCTTTGCCAACATGCTTCAGCTGTGGGCATGTCCCAGGAAGGCGGCACATGCAAGTTATTTTACACAACCCTCATGAAATAAATATGAGAATATGCACTAAATTTGATTGAGCTGTGACTATGCCTGAGGGAAGAGTTAACTATATAGAAGACTTTGAAGGGTAGTGATGGAAGGAAATAGGATTAGATAATTGGTCCGATCTAAGGATCTTCCAAGCAATAACAATAAATTCAGCTAATAACTGAAAGCAGGAAAAAAAAAAAACAACAAAACAACCAACAACAAAGCAACAAAAAAACAAACTCCAAGTCTATTACTGAGCAAAATCTATTCCCCATTTTTGAGGAAGAAAGTGATTACTGCCTTGACAATGTAAGACCTAAGGTTGTCTTCTTCAACCTGCAGGACACAAGACTGCGTAAGGAGTAATACCCTTGTCTTCTCCAAGAGCCTTGAAAAGGACAAGACAAATCCGGATTAATCAAAAGGAAGTCACCCATGATAGAAAAAGTGTAACTGTTCTTTAGGCTTCCAGTGAAGATCATCTGGTAGACACTAGGTTGACTTTGGAGCAGCTATGATGAACTTAAATTTTGTTTCATGGTATCAATGCTGCTTACTGCTGTTGGAAGAAAATGTCACTGGTGATCCCAACCAAAGCAACACAGCCTGAGACTACAGACATGAATGGTTTTATCTACCAAACCAGAAGGCAATGACAAACCCAGAATTTTTCCTTACTAAAACTCTTAAGGTTGAAGACTAAGTAATCCCTAGGACTTTGGGACCCAAGGAAAAGAAGCAAAAAAAAAAAAATATTTTAAGAATTAGTTCCTTTAAAGTGATTAAATGCAGGATTGTGATAGGCCACAACCTAAGATTTAACATTGCTAGCCACAAAGATGCACCTTATCAATTAATCACATGAAGCTTTATAAACAAGTTTGTCCTGTTTTGTAGATCACTGGGAACTAATGAAAGGCATAAGCAGGGGTGGTTACTTCAGTATCAGCAGTTCAGATCTTTACGCTTGCTTTTATTTCCTAGCCATATGAAATTACTGATCTCTGAGAGAAAGCAAGAACATCTGGAGTAAGACATCTTCCTCTTTTCACTCACACTAGATCAGGCCAAAGATTGATCCAGGTCAGCATCTTGTTTCCAGTAATGGCTGCCATGAACAGATACATAGCAAAGAATAAGAATAGGAGAAGTGTACACAATACTCCCTCCTGCTGCCAACCACACTCCAACTATTTTCAATTAAGGTTACTTCCTGAGACAGATGTGATCTTGTGTATTCAGTATGCCACAGTAGACTCCTCTTCAAGGCACCTCACCACTATCGCCTTTGAGTCTATCTAAACTGAGCAAGAACAGAAGATTCTAGCTTATGAGATCTACAGACTTTCATAAGCCTGTGAACATTGTAACATCTAAAGCTTAGGTCCTTACATCAGCAATTTTGATGAGACAGACATATAGAATGCCTTGATGAATCTCTCAAAAAGAAAATTCCAAAAGAGTCCACTGTGAACCAAACTAAAGTTTCAGACTGTCAGTAAAATAAGTTTTTAATTTTCCTCAGTTTTTGTCAGATGCTGCCCTACAATTCCCTGAAGTACCTTCTCTATTTAAGGTAAGAATGCACCTCGAATTTGCAATTATTCTAAGATTTGTCTGAACACTGTTATTCATAGCAAACCAGAGTAGCAAAGAATTTTCCAGTCTTTTTTACTGATTTTCAGGAGTGAGCATGAGCATAGCGATGTATTAGCTAGCAGACAAATCAAGAGGTTAGAAAGCTCTGATTAACAGCTAGACAACTGTCACAGTAACCCAAGATTCTACTTTTAAGAATCAACTTAAAATTCTAAAGGTTTGTTGTTTTTTTGGTTGTTTTTGTTTGTTGTTTTTTTTTCCCTGCAGGCCATCAGGAAAGGAATTAAGAAGCAGAATATCTAAATATTACAAATTCAAGAAGAAGAGCTTCAGAGAAAGAGGGAAGAAATTCAGACATTAACTGTACAGTATGTTCTAAACAATGTGGCTTATCTAGGCTGTTAGATTATGCAGACGTTAATTCTTGAATGAAATCTAATAGAAGGAAGCCTTAACTTCCTCAAGAACATCTTCCAAAAAGAAAAAAGATATCTGGGAAACAACCACACTAATCTGTAAAGTGCAGTCATTTCACTGCTTACTAATTTCTACTATTTTGTTTATCTTTCATCATCCCTGTAGAATAGGGGCGGAATAATTTTACAATGCGTTTTAAATAATAAACAATGAAAAGTTGAACAGCCTCCAGAAAAGACAACGCAAATGTGTATTTGCCTTGACATGGTGAAAGTATGTAGGAATATAGTTAATACAAGGCACTAAAATTCACACAAGAAAAAGCAGCCACTAAAGTGGAATTTAGACCTACTTTTGGCTATTTATGCAGTGAAAAAAAAGCCCTAAGGAGTAAACCTGCAGCAGTGGTTGCAGTCATGTACAGATACAAATAAAGCCTAAGGCAATAATATCTGTTTGAGTTCAACAAATGCAGCTGAAAAAAGAAATTACGTTCAAGAAAACAGTGTCCGTTTTCAGGTCTGAAGCAGTAAGTTCAAGTTAAATACAGGAAACATGAGAACAAGATGCAAAGCG
>JASSUY010029790.1:27421-50622 GCA_032466535.1 Forpus xanthops
CCTCATAGCAGCCTTCCAGTATCTGAAGGGGGCCTACAGGGATGCTGGGGAGGGACTCTTCATGAGGGACTATAGTGAGAGGACAAAGGGCAACGGGTTCAAACTTAAAGAGGGGAAGTTCAGATTGGACCTGAGGAAGAAATTCTTTACTGTAAGGGTGATGAGGCACTGGAATAGGTTGCCCAGGGAAGTTGTGAATGCTCCATCGCTGACAGTGTTCAAGGCCGGGCTGGACATAGTCTTAGGTAGCATGGTTTAGTGGGGGGTGTCCCTGCCCATAGCAGAGGGGTTGGAACTAGATGATCTTAAGGTCCTTTCTAACCCTAACTATTCTGTGATTCTATGATTCTATGATTTTAGGGTAGGAAACCCCACAAAGAAACTTTGAATGCGGAAGCCCTTCCTTTTGTTTAAGAAGAAACAAAAGTCCACCAGGGAAATAAACCTTCCTTCAACTAGCCATAGAAATTGCTTAATAAACCTACACTTTTCATCTTGCAGAAGGAAGCTGAAATAAACAGCATAACTCAGAAAAAGCACAGCATAGTTGAAGATGAAGTATTTACTGTACCTTATTAATCATTGAAGAAGTTCCCTCTAGCAATTACAAATCAAACAATGAGATATTGTACTTAAGAAAACAGAAACATGGTCAAGGAAACAGTAAAGCAGGAAGACATAACACTGGATAAACAAAAAGAAATGGAAACTTAAGGAATGATTATAACAGCACAACAATTTAAACTTAGGTTCTTCAAATTTTCCCAGACATTCATGGCTGCGGTGCCCATACCATATACGAGTAGGCACATAATGTTGCTCTCAAAGACAGCGATAACAGGGTAATGGTATCCCAACAGTTCTCTTTAGGCACAAAAGCCATACCTCCCATGTTAAAATGTTCACTTCCTTTATGGTCAATGTTGTAGAATGATTCCCAAGATGAAACAGAATTTCACACCACCTCAAAGGAAGAAAGTTATTTAGCTATGGAAAACCTGGGTATAGCAATATGATTTGTCTAAAGCAGCAAGAAATCTTGTGAAATTTGGGACTCTTTTGGGTTTTGCAGAAGACAGAGTCCAGTGATAACACAGTACTTATAGCTCAAACCTCCTTCAGCAAAACAAAATGAAACTTCAGTTTTAAACCTTGAAAATGATGCTACATAAAAGGCCATGAAATTACTCCACCTAATAGAGTGATGAAAAACTCAGTATTCCAGTAATTTGGAATGAATTCTGTTCTCTTGATATTCTATATAATTCTCTTGATACTCCATACAAATGTTTTAAGAGCATTTTCAGCAGAAAAGTAGGAGCTATCCAGACAGACAAGTTTATGACTGACTGTCAAGAAAGAGAAAGCAGAACAATTTACATCAGAACACCGTAAGAATCAGTTCTCAGGTACAGGTAAAAAATTTGCCAACTTTTCAAGGAAAGCTTTAGAATGTGCTGATAATACAATCAGAAGTATTAAAATGCCTAGCTCTTTTTTCACTGATTCATCCCTGAATAGACACTGGCTCACAGGATTAAAATCATTTTCAGTAATAACTACAGAATCTGAATTTTCATCTATGGGCCTCACAGAACAGTGTTTCAGTAGGGCAATATATGATTAGACAGATGACTGGCAAACATGTATATACATTTCCCAAATCTCCAAGTCAGATTTCTAAGAAAAACATACAGATCAAAATAAGAGCACGCAATTCCCAGCAGTCAACAGAATTATTTCTGAAAGCACTCCATCATTTTCCTAAATTTGTTTTCCACTAAATCAGAGCCAAACTGACCAAACGGTCAAACTAAACACTATTTGAATTAGTCTGTGAAAAAAGCCTGGACTTAAAATATCCATGCTGTCTAGAAAATAAACTCAGTAACAATCTGTGTAAATATCTCAAACTGCAGCACTCATTTGATAAAGGACTGAGCAGCAGCACAAAGAAAATGAGAAGAATCCTCCCTATGACAGCCAAGTCACTGAGCCATTATTTTGATTGTTGAAGGAATAAGGTAATCAGCACTTGTCTGTCACTATTCATAAACAGAAATAACCCATCCACTTAATCTGTGTCCACTATTCCCTTGATAAATAGACAAATCTAGGCTCTTCAGGGTTGTTTCTATTACAAATACAAGACTGATGGAGTCTCCTTTTTATTGAATGAGTTATCTGTCTACATCTTGAAGAAAAAGTAGAACCTCATCAGTTCCTGAAAGGAGTGGTATTTGTAATTATAAAGGCAGGTAAAGAAATTGCATAAAATATTTAAGTGATTACCTCTCCTATAAAGACAACCATAACACAATCCAGTTTTTCTTCAGGGGACAGCTTATCAATAAGGGAGTGGAGAGTTTCTGTAAGGTAAGACTTGACTTTTCTTTTCACTGTAGGTATTCCCATTACAATGGAAACTGAAATCAAACAAACCAAAAGCATACTTTCAGTGACTGAAAACAAAAATCTTACATAGCAATGAAGCACTGCTTAAAAAATGCAAAGAGTTAATAGATGGAGATAACAGTAATTAAAAATAGTTTAAAAATATACCACCCATCATCAGGAGCAGGATTAAGATAATCGTCACCAACGCTTAGAGCAAACACAGCAAACAGAAAGAAAGTAATCCTAGACATGCCAGATTATTGTATACTTGCAGTGAGTTGACCCTGGCTGGACACTTTGTGCCCACCAAAGCTGCTCTAATACTCTTCTCCTCAGCTGGACAGGAGAGAGAAAATATAATGAAAGGTTCAAAGGTCAAGATAAAGACAGGGAGAGACCACTCACCATGTCCTATCACAGGCAAAACAGACTCGACTTGGGAAAATTCATGTAATTTATTACCAATCAAATCACAGTAGAATAATAAGAAATAAACCCTAAATCTTGTAACACCTTCCACTCACTCCTCCTTTCTTCCCAGGCTAAATTTCACTCCTAAATTCTCTACCTCCTCCTCCCCAGCAGTTCAGGGGGATGGGGAAGAGGGCTGCGGTCATTTCATTACATGTTGTCTCTGATGCTCCCTTCTCCTCAGGGGAGGACTCCACATCCTCTGCATGTTCCAGCATTGGTCCCTTCCATAAGGTGCAATCCCTCAGAAGCAGACTGTTCCAGCATGGGTGCTCACAGGGTCACAAGTACTGCAATAAACCTTCTGCAGCCTGGGTTCTTCTCTCTATGGGTCATAGGTCCTGTGCCAGGAGTTTGCTCCAGCCTGGGCTTCCCATGGGTCACAGGCTCCTTTGGGCATCCCTCTGCTCCAGTGTGGGATCCCTCACAGGCTGCAGGTGGGTACTTGCTCGACGATGGACCTCCATGGGCTGCAGGGGCACAGCCTGCCTCACCATGGGCAGTACCATGGGATGCAGAGAAATATCTGTTCTGGCACCTGCCCTCCTTCTGCACTGGCCTCGGAGTTTGTGGGGCTGTTGTTCTAGTGTATTCTCACTCCTCTCTCTGGCTGTAGTTGCTCCTGCGCTGTAACTTTTTCTCCTTTCTTCAACGTTATCCCAGAGGTGCTACCACCATTGCTGATGAGCTTGGCCATGGCCAGCTGTGGGTCCGTCCTGGACCCAGCTAGTATTGGCTCCATCAGACATAGGGAAACCTTCTAGCACCCTCTCATAGAACCCACCCTATACTCTCCGCACTACCAAAACCTTGCCACACAATAGGTAATAGTCAACAACCATCATATCAATCAGGTAAGGTGGGCCAAGACTAACAGTGATTAAACTCCCTAACTTAGCTTTATTTTCAAACTGGCATAACCATTCTTCACTACTCAAGTATTTAACTTCTCACAGGTCTTCTTTTAAAATAACATCAGTGAAAAGCTCTTCCTTTTCTTGCTCCTGGTTTGGGTTCTTCTAGAAAAACAAGCCCAGGTCATCAGGATTGCCCAGAAATTCCTCACTGAAATCTCTTATCCCTGTTAAAAGCAGCTTGAATGCAAAACAATCTGGCCTCCACTACAACACTATTAACACTACCTTTCAGCTGCCCATTTAACTTCCATGTTCTTTAATTTCCCATAGTCTTTCTGCTGTACCCTACCCCATAGCCAGGACTGACTGCCTAATAGGACACAGCAGACAGCAGCATGAACACAGTGAAAGAATAAAGCAGACTTCATGAAGTCAGCATCAGCATTCTAAGCCATTTATGTGAAAAACATCATGAATATATAAACCAAAACAACTGTTTAAAATGTTGTTTATCCTTCCTTACAGAGCCTGCCTTGCCTAGCAACTACACATTAGCAAGCTCTGAATTTTTAAAACAAACACTCTGAAAGCACAGTGACCGGGAAAAGAGAAGGTGAGAAAATAACTTCAACTCAGAATTGCCTCCCTCTTTTTAATAAACCTCATTCCAATTTCTATTTGGCAATTTCAACCTTCTGTCATACATTCCCAGTACGGTACAATACAGGCTTCACTTAAAATAATAAAGGAATATAAGCCTCTTCCTTCCTGAATAACAAGATTGAAATAAATACTGTCAGAAAAATAACCCTATGGCTTGAAGCCCACACATTCGTCGCACAGGCATGCCTTCTGTGAAAAGAAGGACCAATCAAATGCACTGAAGTAATGAAAATAATTACAGGCCAGGAGTAACTAATGCTTCTTTCAAAAGCAAGGAGGGGGGAGAGAAAAGGATCTAGTGGATAATAACATGAACCCTTCAAATCAGATGGCACAAACAGAAACAAGGATTCATTAGTGGGACTTCAAGCTGAGTCACACACACCTATGCTTTGAGGTATATCAGTTTGGTTGGGCTTTGTATAATCTTATAGTGCTCCAAGAGTGGGATTCAATGGATCTATTCTAATAATCAAGGCTCAGAACTTGTGAGGATTAGGTGAAACAAAAGAAAAAGGGGGGGTAAGATCAGCAGTACTGCAGCACGACACTGATTTTTTTCTCCCCTTCAGTGAATGCCTACATTTTATGGATGCAATTATACTGGATTATCCCAGTTCTCCCAACTCTAAGTTATACGCTGAAATATATTGTTCAAAAAACCAGAAACATCAACTCCAAAATAACGATATCCATGCATGATTGCCCCACAAATCTGAAAAGCCAAAGGGAAATGTCCATTAGCAGTTCAGAATCTGTAATGCCTGAGCTTTGTTCTTTTTCACTTAGTTAAAAAAATTCACCCAAACTAAATGCTTCTTAATGTGCACCTTAACATGGCATGGGCCGTGACTGAGATTATGCAAAAAAGAACGAAGTGAAGTCAAACTCCTTTCATCTTGGATTCAGTGTGAACTCTAAGAGATAACCATATCACACAAGTTAAATGAGATGTCCTTGATCTACCAAGGAATGCAGGAAATTACATTACTAGAAAGTCCTCCAGATATCAAACATAAAATAAACATCAGCATACCTCCTGTCCTTCCAAGGCCAACTTGCACAGAAGGTTGAAGGCTTCCTTCATTTTTCAACAAATGAGGCAAATGGTAATAGATATTTGGCACTTGAAGAGATTTTCTACTTGTTAGCTCTTTTAACAATTTCAGTGTCTCATCTGCAAACATACATGAAATCAGCAATGCACAAAACAAATAATACGAAATTTTATGCAGTGGTAAGTAGTTCAAAATTCCAAACTTGGCCCTAACTGGAAAAAAGAACAAATGATGCATTTTACTGAGGCATCTACTCTGCTCCCTTGAGACCTCATTTGGAGTATTGTGTGCAGTTCTGGTGTCCTCAACATAAAAAGGACATGCATGGAACTGTTGGAGCAAGTCCAGAGGAGGCCCATGAAGATGATCAGGTGACTGGAGCACCTCCCCTATGAAGACAGGATGAGAAAACTGGGGCTGTTCAGCCTGGAGAAGAGAAGCTGTATGGGGATCTCAGAGCAGCCTTCCAAATTCTGAAGGAGGCCTATAGGGATGCTGCGGAGGAACTCTTCATGAGGGACTGTAGTGTGAGGACAAGGGGTAATGGGTTCAAACTTAAACAGGGGAAGTTTAGATTGGATCTGAGGAAGAAATTCTTTACTGTAAGGGTGGGAGGCACTGGAATGGGTTGCCCAAGGAAGTTGTGAATGCTCCATCAACTGGCAGTGTTCAAGGCCGGGTTGGACAGAGCCTTGGGTAGCATGGTTTAGTGCGAGGTGTCCCTGCCCCTGGCAGAGGGTATGGAACTAGATGATCTTAGGGTCCTTTCCAACCCTAACTATCCTATTATTATATTTTGTTTACAAAGGAAATCTTTTCTTTTTTTTTTTAATAAACAATGGCTGAAATTATTTTGCAACAAGTAACCTTGCTACAAATACAGTTAATACCTGATCACACAAGACTTAGTGCGTAACCACAGAAGTAAAGAATGCTCCATTCAGTTACAGGTTTCATTGTTTGGGTTTTTTTTGTTTTGGTTGCTCAAGGTTTTTCTCTCCCAAATGAATCAAAATGGGAGTCTTACTTACCTAAATAATTCTTTACTTATGCTTACAGAGCACATCATAATGTAATGATGCTACTGCAGATAACTTGTCAGAGCTACAAATATGTATTGGAATACACTGCATATACACATAACAAAGCAAGCCCAGCATTAAATATACAATTGAGATTTTGAGTGTTTCTGTAATAACATAAACCCTAATGTGAAATTAATTTAGTCCATTACAGTACTTAAAAGAATTCTCACTCTTTCTCAAGTAACCGCCTCACAGGATGTCCAGGTGGCTCTCAAAGTTGCAAATAACAGTTTTTAAATTCCCCTTCTGTACGTGTTGATTTTCTTACATCAAGTGTGAAAACAACTCCTATTTCAAATGACAAATATGATAGCATATGGAACTTTGAAAACTTACGGGCTTTATAATATCTACTTAAGTAAAAAAACTGTACCCAAGGTTTCCAAGATAAAACGGAATTGTGAAGAAGTGAGAAGAGTAATGTTATAAATGTCATTCCTCTCAGATTCTGAGCGTAGCTTCTACAAAGATATAGGGGTTTTGTTGTAGAGTTTGGTTGGTTTGGGCTTTTGTTAATATTTATGTATGAGTTAAAGTAAATTTCTAACCACTCAAAATTTTTAAAAAAGCTTTGTAAATAGATACCATAAGTAGAGATGCTTATTTTATAGATTCTAATACAGCTACATTTTACTTTTCCTGTTACCTATTTCCTTAGCACCAACTGCAAAACCTGGACTAAAATTCTGTCAAAGTATGACAGTTCTTTATGAATGAGTAACAATCTGCATAAAACAATCTGGAATTCTTTCAGCTTCAAAGACAGCAAATATCCTTGTTGGTGAGAACAATATAGTAATATATAATATAGTAATATGTATATTTAAGTACATTAAACTTAAGAGAAAAAAACCCAAAACTATCTAACATTAAGTTCTGAGCACAAAAGCTCGGGAACTCAGACTGCAGCTGACTTCCCATCATAGCTCCATATGGAGAAAAAAGAATGTTCCAGCTGGGATCCAGACATGGTAGGATATTAAAAAAATTAGTAAGTAACTTTGTTACATAGAAGAGAATAACTCCCTGTAACTATACTGTCTAAAAGTGTACTAAATAATTTTTAGAGATTAATGTGGCAATAAATCATGAATTCAGTATCAAAATTACTTGACTTCCTCTACGACTGTTCACTTTAACAGCAAAAAACACACACACAGAACAGGAAGAATCACAGGCTATGCTAAATATACTCTTTATCCATACCATTCCTGGAGATCCAGGAACTATGGAGATCAGGCTGGACAGGTAAATCAGTGTCAGACAAAGCAAAAAACAAAATTAAAAAATCTATACAAAATAGTAACCCACAGCATAAACGCAAGTAGATTCAGAAAAATTGATCCAGGTTTTCTTATTTGCAAAACTCTGGGCTTACATTCCTCATTAGGTAAATACAGTGAAAATTCTGCAAGCTACAAAATCAGACCTCTTGCCAGAAAGTTTTTATTTGTTATTCATTTGTCCATCTAGAAAAATCAGAGTGACTATAGCAGTAACAGTGCAATTTTAAAAGTTAAGTTTGATAACCCAGTGAGTTGTACAAAAGTATCCTCTAATATTATCAAACACAGCTCTCAGTAAACTTCAGCATCAACCTCCAAAAAGGGTAAAAGATTACCAGTTTATCATTTAATCACTAGCTATTAAAACAGGACATTACATGTGTATTTTATAAATCATAACCAATTCCTTAACCTGTATGTTTTTTTACATATTCCAGCTGACTTTAAAGCATATTCTAATTGCTTCAACTTAAGCCATGTCTTCTGTTTGCTCACCTTTCTCCTCAAGCTGTATTTAAAAGTAATGTAAATTATTGTCAAAATATATTTAGTATGCTAAATGAGTAACTACAAGTTCCAAATTTTGGGAGCTAGGTGTAGGATAAGTATTCAGTCCCTAAAGCCATAAAAATGAAGAGTCGGTAGATCATTAAGAATGGAAATTGGAATAAAAACAAAACCCTAAAAGCATCCCCACATAATATAGCACATCGCACATTCTTTACTCATATTGCTGAACAGTTTCATTTGGCTTTCTAAGTATTGATTTCTTATTCTATAGTAGTAGGAAGAGATATTGGTATTGCAGAGTTAGAAAAAATAGCTCAATCACAGTATGTACCTGAAAAGTTATTCATTGCATTCTTACTCCCATTTGTTTCAGCTACTGCACGCCGGAACTGCTCCAAGATAGCATTCAGCTCAGAAGAGCGTTGCAGAGTGCGATGCTCAGCTATACGAAGACGTTCCTTCAAAGCATGAAATTCCCGTTGATATGCAATCAACTTTTCTAGAGAGAAAAAAGATGATCCTGGTTATTTTTGGAAACAAACACCCAAAGACAGATCCAACAAAGTACAGAGACTGCTTAGCTATGCAGCATCTGAAATCCAACCAAGCACACAGCCCAGCAAGATCCCACCTGAGTTAGGCACCTTAGCATTTTCACAGCATATGGAGGGAAGAGTGAGCTGCATCAGACAGATACAAAGCAGGCACTGAGTACGGTATGGCCAGCACTGTAGCCTCAGACAGGGGCAACCTTTGAGTCCCCATTACTCAGCACCACAAGGCAATTCTGAATCCTTTTGTGGAACAGATGCCCACAAGCCAGTTCTTTTAAGCAGCAGGATAGGAGTGGTACCATACAAAAGCACAGGTCATGCATTTGAAAGCCCCCTCTGAATACTTTGCGAGAACGAGTGCAATTTGGCAGTATTTCAGACATACCAACTTCAGACCCAAGTTTTACACTAATGATATTGTCAGTGCCTGCAAGAACAAAATTTTGATCAAAATCCTGCTAATGTAAATGCATATGTATATTTTTTTGAGGGAGAAGGAAACATCATGGTCATTTTCTCGAATCTCTTGGTCACCATCCTCACTCTCCTTCAGTCAATCTACAGATACAGACTGAAGTATCTCAAATGATTTTACACCTTGTAATCAATACTCTAACCATACAGTTGTCATCCTGTGACAACTCTCTTCTGTTATTTACCTATCCATTACTAGCCTTTTAGTATTGTAAAGGTAGGGAAGCAGAAGTTTTGCAAGCAACTTAAATCTCTTCCTGTTGCTATACTGAAGTAACGCGTGGGGTAAAAAAGGAATTACAGTCAAATTTCTGCTGTTAATAATGCTGCATTTCCTCCAACTTCTTTCAATTTACATCTATTTTCTTTTTTGTCATTGGGATGTACTGTTGTGATTATGTTTAGAAAACATAATTAGCTAAAATGCCCTCTGTTTTGAAGACAGAAAAATAAAACCATAGTTCACTACCTCTTAAAAACATTTTCCGTGCCAGCTCATTTTCCTTTTTTCATTAAAACCAAATGGTTATTACCTCTGTGCCAATAAACCCAGAACACAGACGCTGGCCCATGGTACGGAGCTAGGCACACTACACACTGGTGGCTGAATCCAGACTGCTATTGGAAGCAGGACTTGGTGCTTTAGTCAGCAGTATTAAGGCGGCCAGGAAAATGTTCCAGAGTTTCTGGGCTGAAGGTCATTCATTCTTGCCAATGATAACCCAAAGAAATCAAAGACTGCTTGGAACCATGTCTACTGGTTACAGTAAGGCTACAAAGCATTTTAACAGCTAAGCAAATACATAGCTGTGTTAGTGTAGATACCACACTCAAGTACGTGAATATTTCCTCACAAAAATGAATGAGTGATGGCAGGTTATATAGACCCCTGTTAATTTCTGCCTAAACAGAGAACAGGTGAGCTACCGAAGGACATGAAAAGTTTGATTAAGGGTTTCTATAGCAGTGGATACCCTCAGAAGCAGCCTGTAGCATCAAGTCTCCCTTGTCTTTCTTTATGGTACAAGATAACAGACAAATGAGCACTTCTGTTCTTCCTATTTCAAAAAGGCTAGTCTGTGACAGGGTCTGTACTTCTCCTGAGAAAATGATGAGAACCCTATGAAACCTGTGGTTCAGATCCCAGCACATCAATGAGCGCTTCCTTCTCCAAGAGACATTAGACCCAATGAAGAGAGGGGCTGTGATGGACCTTGTTCTCACCAAGGAGCGGCTTGTGGGGAACGTAAAGCTTAAGGGCTGCCTTGGCTGCAGTGGCCATGCTGGATTTCAAGATCCTTAGGGCAGCAAGGAGGGTGCACAGTAAGCTCACTACCCTGTAGTTCAGGGGACCAGACTTAAGCCTCTTCAAGGATCTGCTTGGTAGAGTAATATAGGATAAAGCCCTGGAGGGAAGAGGGGCCCAAGAAAGCTGGTTAATATTCAAGGATTACCTCCCCCAAGCTCAGAAGCAACATATTCTGACAAAAAAAGTCAGGCAAAAATCAGCAGGAGGCCTGTGTGAACAGCTCCTGGAGAAACTCCAACACAAAAAGGAAGCCTATGGAGGGTGGAAGCAAGGATAGGGAGGAATACAGAGAAGTTGTCTGAGCAGCCAGGGATCAGGTTAGGAAAGCTAAATCCTGATAGAACTAAATCTGGCCAGAGAAGTAGAGGGCAACAAGAAAAGGCTCTATTAAGATATGTTGATGATAAAAGGAAGACTAGAGAAAACGTGGACTGTTTCTAGAAGGAAATGGGAGACACGGTTACCCAGAACATGGAGCAGGCTGAGGAATTCAATGACTTTTTTTGCCTCAATCTTTACCTGCAAGAGCTCCAGCCACACCTCCCAAGTTGCAGAAGACAAAGGCAGGAGCAGAGAGAATGAAAAACTGGCTGCTGTAGAAGATGAAAATGCATAAGAACATCTAAGTCACCTGAAGGCTCCATAGGACCTGACGAGATGTATTTTTGGGTCTTGAGGGAACTGGTGCATGAAGGTTCTCACAGTACCACCAGTAGTGGTCACCACCTGACCCAGACTTCAGGAAAGTGTCCCTTAAGGCATCAGGAGTTCATAAATACTCTAATTTGTTTTTCCAGAGTTTCTGATTCCTAAGGAGTTAGGAATGAGCCCTCAAGATTAAATTTAAGTATCTATTTTCATTTAAACCTTGAATTAGCTGAAGTTCATTATTTGCCTTTTCCCCCCTCTCCAATACATGAAATAGTTTGAAAACAATATTTTCATCAAAGAATTAGGACTTTTTGTGGAGAACATGTTATTATATTACACCAAAGTCCAATTTATAATTTAAATTTCACTTCTTTCTTCAAAAGGAATCAAAATTTGCAAGTGACTGTAAGAATTTCTCCAGAAATTCAAGACAGTCTTTCTGATATTTGTATGTATGATGAAAGGCCAAAGCTCCAT
Organism: Forpus xanthops; assembly: GCA_032466535.1. NCBI lineage: Eukaryota > Metazoa > Chordata > Aves > Psittaciformes > Psittacidae > Forpus > Forpus xanthops. The sequence goes on from JASSUY010029790.1 coordinate 39,214, forward strand.
CAGGGCTGAAACTAGCCAGTGCTGAATCTGACAACAAAAAGGACTTTGTTAAGTCCATTAATAGCAAAAGGAGGTCTAAAGAACACACAGGACTGATGCTTATTGGTTATGATCACCTGACTAATAAGGACAACAGTAAAGCAGAAATATTCAGTGTATTTTTCCCTCTGTCTTTAATACTACTGACAAATCTTGGGCTGCCCAGTCCTACAAGTTGGAGGGCACAAGTGCAGGAACAATGACTTCCCACTTCTGGACACTTAAAATGTCAGGAACCAGCTGTATCATCTGAATGCTTTCAAGTCCATGTGGCCTGATAAGATTAATCTCAGAGTACTGAAGGAGCCAAAGGATATTATGGCAGAACCCGTTTTGATGAGTACTATCTTGGGAATTTGGGTTGGTCCTCGCTGACTAAAATCTAGTAAATGTTATTCCAGTTACAAAAAGGGTGTGAAAGAAGACACAGGAAATTACAGGTCTGAGGTTAGTCAAACCTCAATTCATGGAAAAATTATGGAGATTATAGTAGGTACTATTGAAGGGCATTTGAAGAACAACACAATCATCAGGCACAGTCAACATGGGTTCACAAAGGGAAAGTCTTGTTTAACTAATTTGATATCCTTCTACGATAAGGTCACCTGCAAATGAAGGGTGGTGATGGATGTGTATTTTTTCATTTTAATGAAGCTGTCCCTTACAGCATCCTCTGGGACAAGCTGCCCCACTGTGGGATGAGCAAGATTATGTGAAGAACTGGCTGAAGGGCAGAGCCCAAAGGGTTGTAGTGAATGGGGCTACATTCAGCTGGTGACCAGTTCACAACTGCATTCCTCAGGGTTCAACTCTAGGGCCAGTTCTGTTCAAAGTTTTTGTCAAAGAGCTGGATGCAGGAGTTGGATGCACCATTAGCAAGTTTGCTTATGACACCAAAGTGGGAGGTGCTGTTGCCTCTTTTGAGAGACAAGATGTCTTGCAGAGGAATCTAGATTGGCCAATGCTCCAGTCTATCTTCAGTAGCATGAAATTTCACAAGAATAAATGTCAGGACAGAGTGACACTGGGCACAAGTACAAACTGGGAGAAAAGTGCCTGGAGTGCAGCCCTGCAGAAAGGGATCTGGAGTTCCTAGTCTCTACAGGAGTCAGCAGTGTGCCCAGAGGGCAAACTACACCTTGGGGCACATCAAACACAACATCAGCAGTTAGAGAAGAAATGATTGTCCTGCTGTGTTCAGTGTCAGCATGGCCCCACCTTAAGGACTGTGTGCAGTTCTGGGCACTGCAATTGAAGAAGGACGTGAAGGTCCTTGAATGAATTCAGAGAAAGAGAAAGCTAGTAAAAGGGCTGGAGGGAATGTCCTACAAAGCGGGGTGAGAACTCTGTGTTTACCTTGTTTAGGAGGCAGAGAGGCATCTTCACTGCTCTCTACAGCTTCCTGAGGAAGGGATAAGAAGAGGGAGGTGCTGAGCTCCTCTCCCCGGTATCTAATGACAGGACACATGGGAATGGTTCAAAGTTGTACCATGGGAGGTTCAGGCTGGGCATTAGGAAGCATTTCTCCATCAGGAAGGTGGTCAAAAACTGGAACAGGCTTCCTGGAGGTGGTCAGTGCCCCAAGACTGTCAGTGTTTAAGAGATATTTGGAGAGTGCCCTTAATAACACGTTTTACCTTTTGGCCAGCCCTGAATTGGTCAAACAGTTGGACTGGATGATTGTTGTAGGTTCCTTTGAACTGAGATACTCTATGACAAGCTGACTCATAAGCATTGTATAAACAAAAAAAGTCAGTAGTATAGCAAATATTTTCAAAACACGCTTGACCAGTTAGTGTTTTATTGTTCAGGGGTTTCTCTAAACCCGAAAGAAATTGAATTCATCTCTTTTCAAAAAGCATCAAACCATTTTTTTCAATTGCTGTTAGAGTAAGAAGAAAAATGCTGAGCCTAAAACCGTAAAGGAAGCAGTCACTGAGATCAGTGGCCATCATCATGGAAAATGTTTCTGCTTCTACGATATTATAAATTACTTTTCTTCATATGCTGAAATCCAAAGTAATTTAAGAAAACAGGAGGAATTCAAACAGCAAGTTATTTGCCTTACACAGCTGATGGAAGAATATCAAACATGCCTAACATCCATCTAACAGCAGCTGTTGCCAATATCAAACTCATTTCGTCTCCAATAGCTTCAGCAGTCATTTTTATTTAAGAATAATATACTATTTTACATTGAAATGAGAAGGTGATGCTTTTCCATACTTTGGTCTGGAAGCCAAAAAGATCAACTAAAAATAACTAGTCCTCACATTTCAAGTGTTAATAACTTGTTAAGAAGCGACTTAAGAACTGAAAGCGTTCATTCTTCATTGCTCTCTCTCAAACTCTGGTAGTTTCAACTAACCTCCAGAAGCTGAAACCTAAATATTTTAGCTGGCTTCATGCTATGTACTTCTTGGAAAGTTAACACTATGTCAACTCACTCAGTAATTTGTTATCTCAACTTTTTTCACCTTGTTGCAAAATGTTCTCTTAAATAGGCAGAACCTGGAATTTAGACGAGCTCACTTGAAAGCTGGTACAGTGTTTTTAAAATTAAACATTCAAATCAAACTGCAAAGGTTTGCAGGGTTTTGACCAGAGATGGAGCCTCAGCGCTCAGCCTACTCTTCCTTCTCTATGTTATTTATGGTTCTTCTACTAAGCAACCGTTTAAAAGACATTCCCAAAAGACATCATTAGCCAAAGTTACAAACGCTGTCCATTCTCCTCTTAGCCACAATCTTGATTACATCATTTGATTTTTGCTCCAAATTTAGACAGCTGATAAGCAAAGTATTAAACCAGATGCCAATTTGCTTAGCTCAACACAGAGCTTCTTAACATCTCCACATAGTTTCATAGTTTGAGGTTGTCTACTACTAGTCTGACCTGTTTATGTAACTCAACTCATGATTTCTAAGAGCAAAGAGCTTTCCCTTGGGATAAAAAGGGCATCAAAGGAACAGAAAATGTGCTGTAGCTTGAACTTACAAAAGTATTTTGCAGATTAACTTAGCTCAATGAAAACAGCAAAAGAAGTGAGAATTGGAAGTAAATTACCTATACGGCAGAATGCTTGCTGTATCATAATTCTAAATGAAACACATTCTGAACAACGAAATGGCAAACACATCCTGGAAACACAACCAAAGCAATTCTATGACTATTCAACTGTACTAAAAAATATCAACAGCTCTTAGGTTTTTTGCTCATATTACATTTTAAGGAAAATGAAGTTTTCAGTGCCCCAAGCATGTCAGTATTTAAGAGGCATTTGGAGAATGCCCTTAACAACATGCTTTACCTTTTCAACAGCTTTGAACTGGTGAGGCATTGACAGCTGTAGGTCCCTTCCAACTGAAACAGTCTATTCTAGTAGGAAAACTATGCAATTAAACTACTTTGGGTGCACTTTCGAACTGAGTGAAGTGCAAACTTCTGTAGAATCAGCAAAAGTCTCCTGCCTCTGATTACCTGAAGTTTCACCATAAACCATCTGCAAAGGAAACTGAGCTGGGTCAGCGTCAAAGCACCTCATCTTTAACCACAAGTGCACTTTTGAAACCCATATATACATGAGTGTGTTGCTATTAATCTTAAAACACAGAATATAGAGTTGAACATGTATTTAGATGATATGCATACACACCTATTTTTGTTAGTACTGCACCAGGGAAAGGAGGCACAGGCACTACAGAATCAGAGATGCCTGTGACCCTCCATAGATGCCTCTCAAGAAATGGTCTAAACAGTGGACAAAGAAAAAGGGCCAGACACCATCTTTTAGTAGTTCCCTTTTAGGGAAGTTTGCACTTCTGCAATCTGCAACATTTCTTACCCCACGCAGCCTGCAACAGCCACAGTATGATAGCCTGTGGCTCCAGTAAAAACCTGCTATTTACAAGAAAAAATAGAAATAAAAATCTGTGGCTGCTGTGTAATATGCCCCACGCCTTCCCCCTTTTTTTCTGGGGAGTGAGTGGGGGGTGATGTGTTCGGTGTTGCAGGGGAGTTTTTGGAGGTTGTTTGGTTTGGGGCTTTTGCAAGGATATGGTGGAGGATGTTAAAAGAAAACAGAATTTCATTAAGAACCTTACAAACCCCAGGAATATTTCAGCCATTCTCAGTATTGCCATTCTCTCTCAAGGAAAGCTTTTTACTGTCTGCTAAAAGAAGCACTATCAACAACACAAAAAGCAGTATGGAAGCTTTGCAGCCTGTTATTTATCTTATCAATCAACCAGGTTTAGAAATATGTTAAATCACAGGCCATTTCCACAACTGCAAATAGAACTCTCAAAGCAAAGTGGCTGTATTGGGGAGGGAAGAGACAAAGAAAAAAAAAAAGAAAAAGGTAAAAAGATAGAAAAATAAACAAGCTATAATTTACTCAAGAGCTGTATGGTGCTACTGCTGGTTGTCTCCAAAGGCTGATGCATCAGGCAACAAGATTAGAAAAAGCTTTATAGGCTTCTCATATCAATAGAAGGCAGTTGAGCCTTCCTCCAGCTCACAAGTCAGCAAGATACCCTCAGTGATGGATCTGACACACAGAGAAAAAGGTAACCAGACACAGACTTGGCACTCAAAAAAGGCAGCAAGAAAAGGACATAGTTCTTAGCTTTACTGTGCTGTAGGCCTGATTTTTTATTTCCCGCTCCTACCCAACTGAATTGTCAAAACCTCTCACTATCCTTTGTTCATTAAATAGGAACAGGAAAAACTGAGTCTGACACACAAAAGGCTTTGCTTGGCAACACAGCACTGCATACAAATATTAGCAGGAACAGGTAAAAGCAGGAACAGATACTTGATGTAGTAGGACCTTTCCTCTATCAAAAGGGGGATATTCAAACCGTTATTCAAATGAACAGTGTCTCACTTGCAACAGTACTAAGTCAACCAATGTGACAGTTACGTTTATGGCTCACCTCAGTGACAACCCTTTCATTTTTCTTCTTCAGCCCCACAGCTCTCTCTCCTTAGACCCTCACTCAAAACTTCCACAGGCTGTACCTTCTCAAAAAACAAAAAGCTTCAGCTGAAGCAAACTGCACTGCAAGTCTACAATTTAAAGGTTCCATAGCAAATGTCTCATTTTTCTGTATACTCGGTTGAAGAGTAATCAAAATACCATTAAATAAACACTTGAATCTGTGAGAATATACTGTAGTAAGCGCTAATTCAGGTACTTCTGTGACTGGCTACTCCACAACTCATTTAATCCCATTATAAATAACCCACACATCACATTGTGAGTCAGAGATAGTAACAAACTTCATGTATTAATTCATTACACTTGCATTAAGGATGTTGATCAATTTACAGGTTGATACAAAATAGAGATGTTAATGGATAGAGAGCTTCTACACTGCATTTTATATAGTTAGTGGACAAAGCAAGAGCAGATTACTCTTCAATAAGTTTTGAATTTGTCAACATGCCAGCCACTTCAGCCTGGCATGGCATTTCTTTTCAGCTATCTAAAGTAGAAGAGTACGTCCTGCACTTCCCCTGAAATCAGTTCAGATGCTTTATGTGATCCATGAAATTGTGATACCAAGTACAGAGCTATCCAGTAAGTCATGACAATACCAGTACTGACCTGTACTTCACTCTCACCGAGATGTATGCAACATGTATTTTTTTAGACTGTGCTTGATCCAGATCACCCAAGTCCTGTACAAGCTATGATATTTGTGGTATCACCTGATCAAAGTCATCTTTGGCCTGCATAGATATCCTTTTAAATTTAAATCCTGCTATGCCGAAATGTGGCAGATTGAATTATTTCGAGTGTCAGTCAAAAAAAAAAAACAAAACTCACACACCTGAATACCTCTAAGTAAATCAAAAGGAATTCATAGTACATTAGTACCTCAGTAATTTTCAATTTCATCTTAAAACTGACACTTTTTGACAAAGGCTAGATTTCCTATTTTGCATGTTTTGCAAAATATAACTGTAAATACAATTACCCAACACGGCAATATGAGATCCTGCTCTCACTGCACTGTACAACCATCCAACGTAAAGATGTACAGAAAAGAAATACATAGTGGCATTTACTGAGAAAATACAAACATTGTCTCTATCACCCTTTGTGACTCCAGAGCTCAGAAGATGCTCACAAGGCAGAAATTGAGCACTGAATTCTCAAACATCCACCTGAGAGGCAAATAGAGGAATTGTCAAACCAATCACACAGGAATGGCCAAAAAGGTCTGTCCACACAAGAGAGATACTAAGGATGATCCAGAATCCACCCATGACATTCAGGTTTACAAAACCAGCAAAACATAGCAACAAGCTGAGGTAATGATTAGGTGTCAGTATCTCCACATAAGCACAAATCACATTTACAATCAGCAGTGTCAAACATTGACGACTAAAGAAGGTGTTAACAAACTTTGCCCCCAAAAATCAGATCTCAATTGTGCTTACAAATCAGATTCTGATTTTGTATCAAAACTGCCTAAAAGCCAATACCTGGTGTCCTTGAAATGTTACAACATATTACCACAGATGACTACTCAACAGAAGCTAATCAGCTTCCTTGCTCTTAAGTGAAATCAAAACCTTTTATAAGCAAGTTATGATGAGTTTTAAAATCTGAAGTAGAAAAGTAATCAACCATGCAAATACAGAATAATGCAGTATACTGTAAATGCTAACAACAGACATGCTATAAATAAAAGCTCTTAAGAAAACTGCTCAAGGTCATATTTTATCAGTGCTCTTGAACACTGGATCCTGTGGGCCTTTTTAGCTATGCTTACTATTCATAACACTGTTTTATTATTTTGAAGGGATTGGAGAATATGTGGTTGATTTACAAGTTTATTATTCTGTGGAATTAAAGACAGTAAAGTAACGTAGATAATTTACGTACAAAAATAGATCCTCCTAATCATGACAAAAAATGTCCTAATTCATGAAACAAACAAAAAAGGGCTTGTACCAAGATTTAGGAAAACAAGCAAGCAAACCGTTCTTCTATCCCTAATCTTGTTACTCAAATTGACAGGTCATTTCAGCAATCTGGTATTTCAATCTACCAAAACAATCTCATAGAATTACTGCTTATTGCCCTTGTTTTGCACATAGAAATGTACTTATCAGGACTAAAAGTATTATGAAAACTGCTTATTCAAGCAGCTTTCACTGTAAAGAACAGTTTGGGTTTGAGTTAAGGTTCTGCAGGTTTTCCAAACTTAACTAAAAAAAAAAAAAAAAAACCCACCAAAAAAAAAAAAAAAAAAAAAAAAAAAAAAAAAACAAACCTCAATAATTATAATTAATTTTTCATTGCAACTTGTTCATATTTTGCATGGCAAGGATCTGTACGAACAGATAATGTTTTTTTTTGTTCTCTCCAATCCTAATGCATTAGCACAAGTCTAAAGTGTTTGCTTTGAAGCCTTCAGTGCCTGATCCAATCTCAGTCCAGATACTTCTGTTTAAACATTCCTTTGCAGCAGGAGTTGAAGTTGTTTTCACTAAAATTTTTAAAGCAATCTGAATACAATCCTTTGTAATATCAACTGGTAAAACCTTCCTATTTTGAATGTAAACTTCAGAATCAATTTTACTTGTAATCATTCTTGTGAAAAAGTAAACCCCCTGCACAAAGCAAGCAGAAAAATAGGAGTACAAAACACATCAGACTCTGAGAGCCCACTTCCCTCCTCACCGCCTTTTTTATATCTATAGCTAAAAATGCTACAGCTCACCAGTCAAAATGGAAGCACAAAGTAGTAACTCAGGCAGCTCTGGGTTGTTCTGGTTTGGTTTTGTTTTTTTCCTGAAAAGCTATTGAATAAAACATTTTCCCAGTGGAAAAACAATCATAAGCAATCAGAAAGCCAAAGAAACCAAACTAGAATTGCAACAACCAATGAATGATTTACTTAAGTAGTCAGGAACAGTTCTAAATGTCTCCAGATGCAATTGCTCACCTTTGGCTCTACATAGGAATTGTTCCATACAGAAAGGTCACAATTTAGAAAATCTAATCTAAATCTAAAACTGTGACACTATGACATGTCATATACTAGAAAACATATGACACTACTCTCTAACTTCCACTGATGAGGGCTGACACAGGGTCTGAATGTTCCTTTGGACAAAAGGAATACATGGAATAATATACCAGAAAATCCAGACACCCACAACTAAGGAGGTCAAGTCAACAGAAGCATATGGTGCTCTGTCTGTGAATTGGCTTCAGACAACAAGGATAATTAAACACATGATTTGTCTGAGAAGAGTTATTAGCAGCACTTGTGTAGAAGGTCTTCTTTTAAAATAAAAACCAGCAAGCTATAGCAATGGGGGGGAAAAAAAAAAACAACAAACCAAAAACCACACCTAAGGAAAAATCACATTTGGAATTTATTTCTCCCGATTTGACCGTTAACTAACATTCACACTTCTCCGCCTAGTAAACAACACCACCCAAGACTCTATATGGTTGAATATAATCATCAGAGTTTTTTAGGTTCCAGCTATTTGGTTTTTATCATATTCCCAGTGCTAAGAAGCACTGTCAACTCTGCTGCCATTTCTTCTTTAGAGGGAAAGTGATATAAAAAGGTAACTGAAATCATATGCTAAATCAGTTCCACAATAAGCAATCAGCATTTAACACATCTCTGGCTCTGAATAGAAACACTAAGGAATAAACAAAAGCTTCTCAGATTCTATTCACAAAAAAAAAGCAAAGCTGTACAACGAAAATTATTACAACTTTTATTGTAGACATACATAGCACAAAGTTCAGTTTAAGAAATTAATAAAAGAAGAGCTCAGCTGGGTATGCAAACAACTGAAGTTGTGTAATTTGGGCATTAACTCTTGCCAGTGTCAGAAAAAAATTACCTTCCAACAACCTTCACTGAAACCCTTCACTTCTGTATTTTTTACTTGTCTTGCACAAGCCTCAAAGCACACAACAGCATAAAAGAAACTAGGAAGTGGTTAGCAACATCATCATAGTATTGCCTCAAAAACAGGACCCCAATTTCTAGCGACAGTTTTTACAGTGATAATTATGTCGCTGTCATCTTTTCTAGAAAACTACCAATTAATAAACCAAGCTATAACTCTGACCAAAATCTTATGCAGAAAATACACTGCTCAAGCAAGCACAAAGCTCCAGTTTAGGCAAGCATTACAATTCTAGCACTGAATCACCCTTTAAAGACATAGGTTAGGTCAATATCTAGCCTGCATTCTTGGCAATGCCAGAGGGCTGGAGGATGCAAGATGAAAGAAAACATTTCCATTGTATTTTTTAACATATTAAAATACAACAATCCGTTCTACATTTCTGGAGAAAAGTGGGCATTAAAGCATCCATGTTGCATCCACTTAGTGTGTTTGCTTCCACCATTTAGTTTATACGTGTGTATTATTGCTACTAATAAATGAGAATATCTTCTTAAAACTACATAATAGCTAAGTAGAGTAATTTATAACATGACATATGAAAGAAGCCATAACTGCTTATGCTGATCCTAGCAGAGCACGGTTTCACCATGTAATGAGCAGCATCTCTGCAACATATCATAACTTCAACATTAAAAATAACACCAACACCTAACCCTGGTAAAACACAACTCTCTTAGATTAGGTAAAAGAGAACAAGAGTCAACCCCTTCACCTGAAATACATTTGTTTACACCATCAGCAAATCTGTTACTCAACCCCTTAGAGTCAATTTGGCTATAAGTCTTCCATGGCATCTCATTTTTCTCCTCAGATCTCAGTCAGACAACATTTTCAGCTGTTTTCTACAAACAAGCACATATACCTATTCAAGCTAGCAAATCCAAATATTCACACTAGTTAGTGGTCTGGAGGTTTTTGGTTGTGTTTTATGTTTTACTGTTGGGGTATTTTTTCGGGGGTGGGGTCAATTTGGGTTGGGATTTTTCTGTATGTTTTTGGGGGGATGTGGGGTGTGTTTGATTGGGTTGGGTTTTTTTTATTACTTAATTAAATATTTCTCTGCACACCCCCTTTTTATAACCTGCTCAACTTCCAATTCAATTTACTAAAAATCGGGTTCTTTGCCATAACAGAATTCATGAAAGCAGAGTCTTTGACTCTTCTTGTAGTGATCTGACAAGTTAAAACTGGAAAAGGGATTTGATTGAGAAAACAAATTTCCATAAAAGCCCACAGTCAGAGCATTCTTACTGAAAGTGTTTCTCTTCCAAATGAGGGTGCACAAACAGTAAAATAATTTTCCAAATCAACTTGTAATCATTCAAGCTTCCTCTAATCCTGACACTCGCATCTTGTAAATAGCCTTTAACTGAACCTGCATTCTAATTTTTTTTAATCCTTTACATATCTGACACCTCCACATCAACCTCCTGCTTTAACAGCTACAATTCTAGGGGTACTTCAAAACTAGAAAAGGTTTTAGTCAAAGGCTGCATACATTATCCCTTGTATTCATGGTGTACTACACACAAGAAAATGGAAAATAACTGATCTGAAATCTACTTTTTTTTTTAACTCTTCGCCAGCTCTCCTTATACCAGTAAACTTGTCGCTAACACAAACACAATGCTAACTATACAGCTAGAACCAAAGCCAGCCAGTGTCTCCCATAGTAGCTACTACTGGGAGATCCCTTGAGTCAAATAATAAAATAGTGTTGGTTAAAAAATAGAGGATACAGTGGAAGTTTAATCTTTTTTCATTCTGAAAGCATCCTAAATTCTTAAATACAATATTCTTAATCATAATTCTTAAATAACTAGAATTAATAACTACAATTCCAAGAATATTTATGACAGAGTTAAATTCTAATCAGAAGGAACATTAGAACACACAGATAGATCTGCATTTGTAAAAAAAACCCAAAACAAAACTCCAAACCACAGTTTCAGGTATAGTTTAGAGATGACCACCATGCTAATTATTACGCAGCTGTGAGCATGGGCTCTTCTCAAGCCTGTAATTACAGCATTATACCAATTAAAAATTGTACACTAGCTGGACATCTGAACCCAGTTTAATCTCAACTCTAGCATGGTCCCTATGTATCCTATTTGTTTTGTCATTGTTTCACAGACAATTTCCCTATGAACAAAAATAAAATAGGTTAAAGAAAATAAATCAAGGGGCACGGGATGAAGAGGCATCTTTATGTCATATGCAAATGCTAGAACAAATAATATACTTTAATAGATTAGAATTTCAATCATGGCAAACTGTCATGGGTTCAGCAGCAGCAGTTATTTTTTCTTTAAGCAGTAGCTGGTGAGCACTATGTTTTGGATTTTTGGCTTGGGAACAGTGCTGATAACACCAGTGTTTATAGTTATGGCTTAGAATGTTCAGACTGGC
>JASSUY010029791.1:0-11944 GCA_032466535.1 Forpus xanthops
GTCCCTGCCCATAGCAGAGGGGCTGGAACTAGATGATCTTAAGGTCCTTTCCAACCCTAACTATTCTATGATTCTATTAATTACTGTGTTTAACAGAAAATTAGTCATTTGCTCTGGTTTAGATGAATCTATATTTTCACTCCCAAGATCATAAATGATACAGGGAACCTGGTGACAACTGACACAGAGAAACCTGAGGTATGCAACAACTTTTTCGTCTCAGTTTTCACTGGCAATTGCTTGTTCCATATCTCTCCACTCCCTGAATCTCAAGGCAGGGACTGGAGGAATGAAGTCCCACCCATCACAGAAGATGATCAGGTCTGAGATGCTCTGAGGGACCTGAACATATACTATTCTATGGGACCTGGTGAGATGCATCCCAGGGTTCTGAGGGAACTGGCTGATGTAGTTGCTAAACTGCTCTCCATTGTACTTGAAAAGTCATGCCAATCAGGTGAAGATGCCCAATGAACAAAAAAAGGGGAACTTCACATGCATTCTTTAAAAGGGTAAAAAGGAGGACCCTGGTAACTACCAGTCAGCGTCGCCTCTGGGCCCAGTAGGATCATGGAACAGTCTTTCCTGGAAGATGTCCAGGCATATTGGTGACAATAAGGTGATTAGACGCAGTCAATATGGCATCACAGAAGGCAAACCCTACCTGAGTAATCTGGTGGCCACCTGTGCTGGATTGACTGTCAGTGGATAAGAGAAGAGCAAAAGATGTCATCCAACTTAACTTCTGTAAGGCTTCTGACATGGCCCCACACAATACCCTCAGTGTCCAATCAGAGATCAGTGAAAATGGCGGACCTCAGGGGTCTATACTGAGACCGCTACTGTTCAGTATCTTTATTACTGACATAGTGGGATTGAGTGCACCTTCAACAAGTTTGCAGATAACATTAAGCTGAGTGGCACACTTGATACACTTGAGGGAAGGAATGCCATCTAGAGGTACTTTGACGGGCATTAGAAGTGGCCAATATCAACCTCATGAAGTTCAACAAGGCCAAGTACAAAATCCCACACATGGGTCAGTATCAGTACAATACAGCCCTGCAGAAACCTCAGTGGTAAATATGATGCTTCTGATTCATACCCACTCCACAAAAAAGGAAGGGGAAAAAAAAACCAAACAAAACAAAAAAAAACCCCAAACAAACAAACAAAACTCCAAAACCCCCAATCCAAAAAAACAACAAAGGGAATAGGGATTACACGTAGGAAACATTTCCTGGAGGTGTGCAGAAATTCCTGCCCCCCTTGACTGCTTTTTCAATTTAACAGCTCAGAGATTAGGAGAATAACTTTATCCTCTTTTTTCAACTATGAATGTTCTCACATCCTCCCTCCCAGTAAACTGCATCAAGCATGGGCATTTCAACAGAGAAGTCTGAGAGTACCTCGCAGCTTTGTAATTATGTGTACATATTACATATGTAATTATGGTCCTCTTGTGAGACATGGGAGATGATCCTTCAGGAGGTAAAAGTAATCCAAATTTAGATCTCCCTCTGCTCTTCTCACCCCCTTCTGAAATGCAAAATCCACCTCTTTCTCTTCTCATCCTCCCCAGCAGACCTAGTACTGGAACTGAGAGCCCTCATTGTCTCAACACTGCCATGAGCTGAAACTCTTGAGTAAGAGCAGAAAACAATTTCATTTTTTGGTATTTCTCCCATTCTTCTGTACAAAATCAGAAAATAGAAAGAAGTAAACACAAGATCATAAACAAGAAATAAAATAACAGAAATTTCATAAACTTACTGAGACTGAATGGGTACAGGCACTCCTTAAGGCATTTAATTAGCAAGCCAATGTCTAATACACATTTTAAACAGTGGGTCATCCATCAAAGCATACACCACACAGCAGGCTTTCAGAATAAAATGCTACTGTAGTAAGAAATTATCCTCACACAATTGTCTTGTGGTTTTGACTCCTGCTGGGATAATATCTAGATCAATAATAGAGGAATTTACAAAAACTACATTAAAGCCATAAAAGGCTATTCATAACAGGAGATCTCCAGAAATATATTAATAGAGCAAGCTACCTCCCTAAGACTTGGGCACAAAATGTGTTAGGAAAGCAAATGTAGTATTAAGGGAAAGGAACAGAAAAGGTGATTCACCAAAACCATTCAGTGAAACAGTCTTTAAAGTAGTTTGGTAAGAGATGATCACTTACAAATACCAGAATTATAGGATCATTACACGTAATAACCCAACTATACAGACTAGAACAACTACACCTCTCCAGTTACATCTGTTCTAACATTATATTCACCAAAAAAATGATGAAAACAAAAGCTCTTCATGTAAAAGAAAAGGTCAGAGCAGTAAAATGCCTGCAATTTACCTGAGAGATCTTTAAGGAATAAAATGTCAAATGTCTTATGAATACCTGACATGAATAAACAGTACAGCATCAGGAATATACATTGAGACAGTACTACCTAACTATTTCAAATTTAATTAGCCACAAGTCCCCACAGAGCAATAGCAGTCAATTCTAAAATTAAGGGTAGATAGTACTTTCTACTAAAAGAGTGTGATTTGATTTTTTCTTTTTTCAATGCTGCCTCCCAACTTTTCCTTTTTATGTCCCATGTGTCCACAGGTCAGAAAGGGGAATACTGAGGGATAGAAATCACCAATAAATCAGGAAAGTCTGCATTCAAGGTTGGAGAACTGGCTATGAAGAAACTGAAGAAAATTATAAGCATCACCTCCAAACAGAACAAAAAGGCACTGGCACATGGAAGCATCTCTCCAAAGACACAAGGAGGTTCAGTGGATCAAACACTGAAAATCAGGCTGGAAAATATCCCCTTACATCTGCAGGTAAGTGGCCTGGTTAACCTGCAGTATCTTTCTTCTTTTTCAGTGATACACAGTCTCTCAGTTCTATGAAGCTTTACAATGTGCAGAAGAAAAGTCCTGAGAGGCCTCATCACTTCCTAAAACACACTGCCAGAGTTAAAAGATGGAGTGCAATAGATCTTGTTAAATAACACCACACAGTTCATTGACCAGCAAGAAACACTGAGATGAAGAGCTCCATGTATGCCTATTACCTCCACTGACCAAGGTGATGTTTGTTTTGTGGACTGCAGGGAATCATTGCGCTTTTACAAGAAAAAGTAAGTCATAAACATATGCATATGTGTACACAAACATATGCTGAGAGTTAAAAGCCTGTTTAAATATGAATCAGATGAGGGAAGGATTTCAGCATGGATCTAGGTACTTCTGGACTTGAAATCCTCCTACCTACTAACAGTGATTTTCAAATGTCTCTTCCTGAAAGACAGTAACAGCAGCAGAGAGATGAGTCTGTGAGACTGAGGCATATTCGTCCTCATGCAGCACTAACCTTCTGGCCTGGTTTTTGGTACAGTCCTAGGTACAAATTACTGTATGGTATGCCATCACTATATGCTTGCTCATACTGAACCAAATCAGATGCAGGAAGACAGAACAGTGCTCCTGCTCCTGGATATTTTTAGATTAACCATCAAAAAGTGCAAAAGAACTTCCTAGAAGAGCGTCAAAGAAGCAGAATTATTATCTAATTGCAATAAATCTAAACAAAAATGACTTGTAAGTTTTAGGGGTTAAAGAGAAAAAGGATCTTAAATTTCAAGTGACATTTTGCAATCAGGCCAAGATTGTTTAATTTACCACATGCTGGGTAATGCCTAAGAAGACTCCATGTTTCCAGAACTAAAATAGGCTCTTTATTAACAGGGTGATTTGCAAAGAGGCTGTGGGCAGAGCTGGCATTCAAACCATTCAGCTTCCCAAGTGCATCCTCCAAACGCTTCCTTCCTGCAGTGAGCACTCCTCTTTCCAAGCTCTATTCAGCTTACTACAGAGATTTTTAAGAGGTAAAAGTTAAAGTTAAATGAGTCCGAAGAACAGACTGCCATGACACTGATAACAGAAACAGAGGGTCAAGGAAAATCTCATGTAAGAAAATTTCATGATGTGAGAAAACTTTGCTGTATGTCAAGGCTGAGTGGGAGGAGAAGCTATTCAGGGCTCTCCGAGATGCTCAACTTCGCTGCATGCCTAAATTTGGTACAAAGTTCTGATTCTGTGAGAAAACTGCCAGCTACATGAGGAAAAGGTCTGGTAAGAGAATACAAGGAGAAAAGAAGTCTTGGGCAGAGTCCAAGGAAGGTCTGAAAGTGCCATGGGCTCGGCATTTTTGAAAGATCCTTCATCCCTCCCACCCAGAAAGAATCAAAGGGCATGCTCAGCTGAAAAAGTGTTTGATATACCCTCAGGGCACAATGATGGCTTTATACCCACATACCTGTCTGTGTTTTGTGATCATGCTAGGGTCAAAATGGATTCTCACGCAAATGGAGTTCTCAGACCAGCAACTGGAGCAGCAGGCTGTGGGGTTATCTGGGATTTACCCCAACCATTCAGCTTTTCTCCCAAACATATCAGGAGCTGTGGGTATGTGCAGCTATTGCTGTACACCGAGTAACAGCAGCTCTACATGCCTCAAGCCCCTCTGGGTTTGAAGGAGACCTGACATACCCAAGGATTAGTTAGTTCATAGGCATTTGTTTGTAACAAAGGACCTAATCTTGAGCTTAGTGGAGAACAAGGCAGAGTACCGAATGTCTTGGTGGAAGTAAGCTTCAATATCTAGTTTTGCCTAGTTTCTGAACACCTACTTCAACAATATAAATATTATTACCTCTGAAAAGAAAATTATGAGGAACTCTGCACCATGTTATGTCAGAAGAAGAGCTCAATGGATCTTATAAAAGGATCGCTCTAATCAGAGGGTGCAATAAAATCAAGCAATTATATTTCAAAATTAAAATACCCAACAGAATTAGAAACAAAGGGCACTTTCATGACTCTTCCCTCTAATAAAGTTCTCCAGATTTTAGAATGTATTCAGGCCAATTTTCTAAGTAGCTATGTTTTCAAATGCATTTCATCTCTGTTCGTATAAAAGAGTCATTACATTAGTCCATATAAGATCATAAAAGTCTTTCCTTCTGTGCCATAAATTTTAGTTTCTGTCATTGCCTGACATTTGGCGTATGTGCTGGCAAATGATACAGCATAATTAACTGTTCACCTTGTGTTTGCAAAGCTGTTACAAAAGGAGACATCCAACTTCTGATAAAAGTTGAAGGCTCGCTAAAGAAATTACATATGTGGCAGAGATCAAAAATTATTAGAACAAAGTCCTGCAGTTTTTACTCTGGCAAAATTTGTGATAAAATCCATGAAAATCCCAGCTGATTAGGAGATAGAATTCAAAAGCCATATACAGATAATGGAAAGAACTTCATAGCCTTCAGCAGGACACAGATCCAGGCTTTTCCCTCTATGCATTTTAGAAATGAGCTGCACATAACCACTAAGGAAACCAAGTAAGGGAGAAAGCAAGATTCAGGACTTGCTCTCCACAACAAAAGTACCTCTCCATGTTGAGGTTTTGGAGTCTCAGACTCCAACTTCTTAAACCTTATTGCATGTAAACAGTACCTTTGCATTCAGACACCTGTGTACCATACTCCTCATGTCTGGAGAGCTAACGGCTGAATGTGGGCCTGTGGTCCACCCCTGCTGGTGTTGCTTTCTCAGGTACTTCTGATCAAAAACTTTGTGAGCATGACAGAGATATCAAACTGCTTAATCACCTCATCATCGTTGCCTGGAGATGCTGTGCGTTCTTCCTCCTCCCTGTAACTGTTTACTGGCAAAAAATCAAAACTCGGGCTTAGACTGCCTGCTGCCCTTGGCCAAGAAGCCAGAAGACACAGGACATTCCTAGCTCTCAGATGGACCTTCCAGGAAGAAAAATGGGATCAAGGGTTTAGGGAGGACTTAAGAACGAACTTGATAATCATCTGCTTCTTCAAGCCTAGTAAAGCCTGTGAATTTTATATTGTATCAGCAACATTTACATATTATTACATCTCACTCAACTCTGCATGTGACTCTATTGTTTTTTCATTAAGGTGTTTGACAGAGTAGAACACCAGGACATAACACAGAGAACCACTTGTAAAATCATTAGCATATGCAAAGACTAAGTAGTAAGCGAAGTACTTGAAAACTTCTTCACGTTTCCACGCCTCTGCAGTTCCTGCTAAGGTAGAGAGGGAACTTCTTTTGTGCAGAAAAAGTAAATCAGACATAACCTGCTCTGGGTTAATACCATGAACACATAATTACGGCACTTAGCTAACAGGCACTGCTGACTCCATCTGCCAGCAGCAGAGGAACTCAGGAGACCAATGTAAATTATAACCTTTAAAAGTGAAGATATGCATTTGAGCATGTCCCTGTGAGTGCCCTTCCCCTCCTGCTACCAACATGTGCTTTGAATATGAGATGACTGCACCCTCATTAGTGCGTGAATATCTGTCAGATGGGTGAAGGAGGGTTCAATACATACTATATATACTTGGCCTTGTTTTATCAGGATGAAAACACAGAGGCATTTTGCTGATCTCCCTGCCATCAGCATCAAGGAAGCGCAACAGCAGAACATTTTGATCCACTGACAGCACAGAGAAGGGAGCAGTGGGAACAAAGGGCAGTTGGAGTGTACATGCATGTCTATGTGTGAACAAACCAGCTGTCAAGTGTGGTTGGTGCACTGCCTGCTCTTGAGCATGGAGTGTATGATATGGTTGCCAAGACTCACTTTGATAATCACTATGGCAAACCCAACCAGCTGAAATAAAGGACATTGCAGACAAATGAGTGGAGTACAGCTTTTTCAGTGACACCGCCTGGTTTGGGAAGGAAAGCATGCTTTTTCACCTCAAATCTCACACCAGCCATAGAGCTAGAGGTGGGGAAACTGGATCCTGATTTTACACACTGCGTTAGGTCTACTAAAAATTTGTAACATAAACTTAATGACAACTGCTGTCACCGCTCCATAAATTTATCTGCTGCTCCACAGAAGACAGCACACACTTCTACAGGCAGAGAGGACAAAGCAATGAAGCTGGCAGTACCAGAGAAAACTGCTCCCACCAGCAGCCCAGCAGGAGCTGGCTTCTTCCACACTGCCACACTGGTAGATTTGACCCTCTGGTCTGTTTTGCCACAGTTTGACAATAAGCTTGCCATTCCTTCTAGAAAACTGTTTTCAACTGGAGGAAAAAGCTAATAGTTCCTAACTTTTAGAAATTAGTTTGTAAATAATCAGTGACCAGCTACCATAAAAATTGATTATTTTTATATAAGCTGTTAAAAATAAGTCTCTTTGAATTTTTTCTTTAACTAAGAATTAATTCAAGCTGTATCAACCCTATAGCCTAAGTGTGCTATGATCTATTCAAATAAACCAATACATAAAAAACTCTTCAGCCAACTGTGCTGTCATTTGAACACGAGCATCTACCTAAAGCTCATGCAACCTCTACAGAATTATTTTAAATGCTCAACAAAAGCTGTTAAGTTCTATTTATATGTGTAGAAATTTTGGCTATTTAGGATAAATAAAAATTATTCTACTTAAAATGAAGTCCATTTCTCACTCAAACAGCTTGCCAAAAACCCCTGAGTAAAATATTATCCTTAGTAATCAAGCTGCGTCTTCCACCATTTTATAAAACAACCATAACACTATAAACCTGCGTATATGGACATGAGGCTGCATACTTGATCTGTTTTAACACAGTGTGCAGTTCTGGTTATTACAAGAAATTTTGCAAAGGCCATGTGGATGAGCAACCCTGGACTGCTCCTGTGAGGGCAATCCCTCGGTGACCTCCAAGCAAATCCTTGCAAAAGAGACCAGAGTCCATTTTCTAAGAATAGGAAAGGTGAAGGGATGGAGGGGGGAAAGTTTGGCCTGGTTTGATATATTATTGGACACTTGACTTTGATTTTAACTTTACCAACACCCAAAGCATGACTCCATTGCTTGTATAACCCTGGATGCTATTTCTTACTGACATCCAGGCAAATTATATAGTGGTACTGCACAATCTGTATCAAATGCTTGATACGTCTGTTGTTGAGTATCTGCCTCAGCAGCAGACAGCTCCATGTCAACTTAATATCTCTGCATTAATAACACTAACTTTACCCAGGGGAGAGAAAAATGTTCACCATTCAAATATACAAGTGTCCTGATTAGGAAAGGACAAGGGGGAAACATTTTCTGTATCACCATGGAAACTGAAATAAAGGACCCATAATTGCAATCTAAATTCTGGAAAGATAATGAATACATCTTGAGATCTGCAGATGTTGCATAGCATATACATATTTCTAGCAACTTCAACTCAATTACCCCTATGCAGCATCTGGTTTACGAATCAACTTCCCACCAGTCATTAGGAGGCACGTGGGATTTTTTTTTCCTCCAGAGCAGATAGTGGGGGAGGAAGGACAGTGACCTTTTTTGCTTGAAAGATGTTTCAAACTACCACTATTTATTCAGAAATCTCAAACACTCAACCTGTCACAAAGTGAGCTTACAGGCATCCAAACACACAAAGCTGAAATGCATAAAAAGAAATAATTCAAGTGTTCTCTGCAGTGTTACCAAGGATAAAGAATAACAGCATTTGTTCAAAGCTTACCCAAAAAAAAAGGGACAACATACATAGTGTAGGTGCAAAACATAGATGTACTGCATGTGTCCTGCCTGCCTGCATGTCAAAAATCCAGCAAGAACAAACAACAGTCATTTTGGCTGAACAATGGCAAGTTTGCAAACGCCAAACCTCTGCTTTTCCTATACATTTAATGCTTCCCTTGTGTGCCCACTCTCTTCTTAAAGATTTTGATTCTGTTTCACAGAAGTCAGTGACAGCATCACCAAGCCCTGAAGGAAGCAGAAGTACTAAACAGAAGAAATCTATTTGACCATGTAATCAAAGAAAGTATCAATACCTCTATGCATAATGCATATGCTTGGAGCATTCCCAGGAGCACGCTGTGGTGTGTTTTTTGCTATTACAGAAGCAGTCACATAGCCTGGCCTTAAAATTTTTGTGATCAGGAAGACAGAGAGAAACAGTGATCTACAACAGCTCCTAAATCAGCAATACCCAGAATACCCAATGCACACAGAAAGAGAAGGGCTTTTCTTCTGAACAACTGGAAAAGTCTGCTGCGAACAAGGGAATTGTTAAAGCTTTTCATAAACAAAGAAGAAACATTTTGTAAAGGAAAGATGCAGCAACACATGTGGAGTTGCTACTACCAATTCCCATGAAACTACAGCTCTGATTTGCACTGTCTTCAATCTGGAATATTCTTGCTTTTGCTGTCTTAACTAAGGAAAATACTCTGTAGCTTCACACAAAATCAAAAACATCCATCTATACCACAAATGTATATAAAATTGATGAAGAAAGTGCTGTGATACAGCAAACCCATGCTTCTACACATGCCATTATGGGCAAAGAGACTGTGCACAGTGATTGTGCATAACTGACTAACATGGACTGGTCATTTCCTAACAAAGAAAAAGCTACCTCCAGCTGAGCTTTGTCCTTGCACCTAGACCTATGTGGTTTTGTCACTTTCTGGGAGGTAAACCAACCATGGAACCATTTGGTACCCAGTCTTAAAGGTAAGGTTCATTGATGAATGTCAAGCAAGAGTGTCCCGCTTCTGCAACATGTCAATCCCTACCTGTTAATCTGTTCTCACCCCATAACCGAACCAACTGGGAAGCTCTCAGTGGCAAATGCATTTAGGTGTCTAGTGTCTACATGCAATGCAGGCAGAGAGAGTCATAACTTGGCAGCTTTCATAGGAGGGGAGTTTTCCAACAAAAATTAAAAAGTCAGAAAGCATTTGGAAGCAAGACATTTGGCCATCAATCATCTCTATAGCCGAACAATCCAGTGCACAGGGCAATAAACTCCAATTCTGCACACTGCTATGCAAAGAAACAGAGTACTGCCCACAAGAAAACAGCATGAAAATCAACATATTTTCCTATTGCTTTTTTCCTACTCCCATATTTAGATTACAAAAACAGGAAGATCGGGTTGCCCAGGGAAGTTGTGAATGCTCCATTGCTGGCTATGCTCAAGGATGGGATGGACATAGCCTTGGGTTGTATGGTTTAGTGGGAGGTGTCCCTGACCATGGCACAGGGGTTGGAACTAGATGATCTTAGGGTCCTTTCCAACCCTAACTATTCTATGTTTCTGATTCTGTGATTCAGCTTCAAACTGTCTCTCACTTTGTCACCTAAGGTTCTTCCTTAGCTAAAGGAAATGGCAGCCAAGAAGCAGAAGTACAATCATCCTTGATTTTACCAGTCACCTATTTTACATTTTGCATGCGGAGTCAGGCTTCATTTACACTACTGGGATTTAGTAGCACAGGTCTAGGATATGTGGAAAAGTGGAAGAAAAAAGAGATCACACACTGTAGGAGACACTGCTAAGCCGGGACATCCCCTGGTGTGGATGGGGTCACATACCTTTGCCAGCACAGGTTAGGTTGCTTGAAGAAAAGATGCAGCTGCAGAGGCAAAAAAAGTGCCTCCTGTCAGCAGATTCTGTGTCTAAGCTGGAGACACTGCAGAGTGCAGCGTATGCTCTGGGGTCTGAAGCTGTAAATGCTCATGGCCTTGGAAACTGAACAAACTGCAGCATCCCAATGGCTGATGAGTTGGAAAACACTACTTTTCTTCCAACAAAAATAACTCACTTTTTAAGCATTACATTTATGACAGTTTTCCTGGTAGCTTTTGTACTATAGTGGGATCCCAATCAACCGCCTCTTCTACTTCTTTGCTTGGCTTGGATACACACTTCTCCTTCTAATGCAAGGGAGTCACTTTGAAGCCCTCTCCACTACATTTAAGGAAGTTTCTCTGAATTGGCGCTAGCTTCTAAAACAGGTGAAATTGAGGTTAGATATAAGGAAGAAGTTCTTTACTGTGAGGGTGGTGAGGCACATCAAAGCACCCACCTGAACATCAGGTAGGGTGGTGATCACAAGCTATCAGGAGCACTGGAAGGGACTTTCTACAGATTTTGCTAAGGTTACCCAGAGAAGTGGCAAAAGCTCCATCCCTGGCAGTGTCCAAGGCTGAACAGATTGATTGGCATAGACTCCTGAAAGTTTTAGTAACTGAGGGGAAAGGCTGCAGTGAAAGAGGAGAGGAAGATTATAGTCATGGAAGAAAAAGCATGCAGTTTTATAGACAGTTGATGGTACTGTTGGACTGTGTCGGTCTTCCAAGGAAATGTAAAGTAGGTGAGGAATGTTTGGTTGGGCTGTGCCTCCGCAAATGCTGTTTGTGTGATAGAAAGGTTGGACAGACCCTTGGGTGACATGGTCTAGTGTGAGGTGTCCGTGCACATGGGAGGGAGGCTGGAACTAAATGATTTTAAAGTCTTTTCCAACCTAAGCCATTCTATGATTCTTTCAGGAAATGGCCTTTCACCTAGCAGAAATCAGACTGGCCAAGGAAATGCTCAGGAAACCCAGGACACTGACTCTTGTACCTCTTCAAAGCAGTTTCACTACACCGCACTCACAACCTGGCGGACCCAGCATATGCATGCCGATTACACACCATTAATAGCACCCAACATTGTAACCATAAGTCTCTGTTTCCTGATTAACAAGGCAAAAACCAACTCCCTTGCAAGGATATTTGCTGGGGGTTGCTACAGATAACAACTGCATTGCAACAAGGCAGATACTGATTTTCCCACTGATTTTTCTAATTAAAACTCTCTGTTTGCTACCAGAGGGTTGATTCACCACAGCCCACCTTCACCACTGCTGTAACACTGCTGTAACACTGCTGTTTCCATAGCACTCCTGGGAAAATCCCAGATTTCAGCAGCAGCAGCGGGTGAGTGTGTAGTTGTCATAGTTTGAGGCCCTCAAACAGTTCTGCTCACTCACTCCCCCCTCTTTCTTCCCCAGTCCTGGGGGATGGGGAGGAGAAT